>JZKD02S0425545.1:110257-121954 GCA_000966675.3 Picea glauca
TTTTATTTTATTGCTCCGTGGTCCTGTTTTTCTAACACTACATGGTTAATGTTTCAGATCTGGTTAATGATCCCGCTGCACCTGACACACTTGAGAAAAACCCTTAAAAAAAATGTTTCGGATCATTAACTAGATCCATTCCAGTTAAGGAATTAATGTTTTAATATAATCTAGGTCAATGGATTATGGATTTCCAATGTTGCAGGATCCTATATATATTATATTGTAATTTCATAGTAAATCTAGAATGTTCATTATTAGGTCACATATATGATAGTAGAGGTTATGTTGGTACTTTTTTCCCTAGAAGGAAACCCTTTTTTAAAGAGGGCATTGTTGTGGCTATACATGGTGAGAGATTTTAGTGTGTCTGAGAGAGAATACTATGAGAGAGTGAAGAATAGGTTGCAACGGACGTGTTACAGGTGGTATCCCTTCATTTTTCTAGATGGAATAAAGGAATGACTAGATATTTCTCTTTGGGAGTAGCCCATATCGGGTGAACCACATATATTGATGTCTCTCTTGTATTGTGTTCTTCTATTTTTTATTTCCACATTAATTTTGATTTTTTTTATTATTATTGCTCCGTGATCCTATTCCTAACAACAATAAGCATTGAGGACAACATGTTTCTAAGGGGGAGTGGAATGTAGTGTGTTTAGGGGGGTAATATGGGGTACCTATGGAGGTACCCAATGGGAATAATAATAGATTATGTATTGTATGGAGGCCATTTATAGTAAATAAGGCCCATGTAATAATGTGAACAAAATAAATGTGTAAATGCTTACTAGAAGGTTCCACCTACTAGAATGTTCCTTCTCTAGGATGTTCTTAGGAGATAGATAGTACTATATAAAAAAGTGTAAGCAATGTAATGAATCATGGTGGAATATTATTGTAATTGGAGCTTAGCTCATTAGGAGGTTTCTTCCTCTAAGAGGCAAGTGAACAAGAGTGGATTCCTTCCATAAAAAGATCAATTGTAAGGTGTTGCCATACCTTAAAGGTTTCATATCAATAAAGTGTGGATTTCTTCTATATTATTATTGGATATACTATATGTGATTTTATTTTAATCTACCACCATGCTTCATAACATTTATTACACTTACTTATATAATATTATCTACCTCCTAAGAACATTATGAAGAAGGAACCTTCTAGTAAGCCTTCTCACATTTGTTGTGTTCAAACTATTACATGGGCTTTATTTACTAGAAATGACCTCCATACATAAAAATACATAACCACATTCTTATTCCCATTGGGTACCTTCCTATGTACCCCATATTCCCCCCTTACATACATTAATTTAGTATACCTAGGGGTGTAATGGGGGGCTAAAGGGACCATAGTGATGTAATAATAGTGGATACCATTCAATTTAAGGTAGACTAGGTCCACTATATTATTAAAATGGCCTCCATACATAGAAGTACCTAATCATGGATCTATTATTATTCCCATTGAGTACCTCCCTAGGGACCCCACATTACCCCCTAAGTCTAACTACCTTATGTAGAACTTTCAATACAAATTATGTATTGCCCGTATTCTCCTGATCTAACAATTATATGCCACTATTAAATACATAATCGCTTCTACTATAAATCTTATGGAATTTAAAACACGATCGCCAATTGCAATATCAAGAAGAAAGATCAATCACACATAACACATATGTTTTATCGGAAAAGCATAAAGCTAAAAACACCACTATCGTATATTATGTATATCATGGATCATGAAACAATCTCATACAAAACTCTAATCCAAGAGATCTTAGTACAATACAATCGTCTCACACTGTCATACAAAAATAAGCAAATACATGTGCCAATTCTTTGCCTCCAGACAACCTGCCTCCTCTGCACAATCCCTGCAAATGATTTCAATTTTCTCTTGCCTAGGTTGTGCATTTCTCATGGGCACATCCACTGTGTGTGGGATTGCATGAGTGCACTTCACTCAAATCACAACTGATAGCCAAACTGTCCCTTTCACCTGCTATCTCAACTGGGTCTCCACTAGATCTGAGATGCATGTAGTTAACAATGGTAAATCTTCAGTTTCATGTGAGTTCACTGATTTTGAATTAATTAGTAATTAATTAACTGAACTCTCACTAGTGTAAGTTCAGTTACAACTAGTACAACTGAGCTTAACTCACTTAACTGAGTGAAACTACTTCACAACTCACATAACTACACTTATAACTCTGTTACAACTTCAAGTCACTTAGTTACAACTAATTTGACTTCCATGTCCCACCAGTCAACCTTTAAACTTGAATTTCCTATAGCTAACTGATTTTCCATTTCAGTTAACTATTTTCAAGTAATTATGAGATAATAGATTAATATTTATTGTCCAATTTATTTAAGGGAAAAATAAATTAKACACACACTTYTTGTTGACTTTTCAACACTCCCTCTCAACAAGAAAGGGATTATCCTTCACCCCAATCCTGTCTCTATGGTATTCGAATTTTCTCATGGTGAGCGCCTTTGTCAGAATGTCTGCATCCTGATATTCTGTAGAAATGTACTGAAGCAACATGATCTTCCACTGCACACAATCTCTAAGATGATGATACCGGATATCTATATGCTTAGATTTATCATGAAACAAAGGATTAATCGAGAGTTTAATGCAACTCTGATTATCACAATGAATCATTGTCGAATCTAAATGAGAACCAAACAAACCAACCAAGATCTTTCTCATCCAGATAGCCTCACATGCATCTTGACTCATTTTCATGTATTCCTCTTCCGCTGAACTGAGTGCCACAGATCTCATCTTCCTGTTGTACCAAGAAATAGTTGTAGATCTGATACTAAATATCCCCCTTGATGTGCTCTTTCTGTCCATTGGGCTGCCCACCCTATCTGCATCTGTGAAGCCATGCAACTTCACCTCATCCATTTGTATGTACCATAATCCATACTCAGATGTGCCCCTCAGGTATCTTAGGACATTCTTACCTGCCTTCCAAAAGAGCTTGGTAGGCTTAACCATCGCTTGAATTAGCTGGTTAACCACATAGAAAATGTCCAGTCTCATGTTCACTAGATAGATTAGTGAACCCACTAACTATCGATAAAAAATAACATCCACTACCTCTCTAGAAGTAGCATCCTCTTTCCTCCAGTTTCATGGAAGAGAAGTATCCATGGGTTTCCATCCCTCCATGTGAAACTTACCCAGTATCTCCCTTGCATACTTGCCTTGAGACACAAAAATTTCACCATCTCGCTGCCATATTTCCAATCCAAGGAAATAATGAATGAGGCCCAAATCCTTCATCTCGAACTCCTTTGAAAGGTCCTCCTTGCATGAGTGTATCAGATGCTCATCATCAGTCAGTATTAATTCATCAACATAAATAATAATGATTAAAATATTACCCGTGTAGATCTATCTCGAACCTACCACTGATTTGTCAACCGGTCTTGGGACAATTTCCCATGCGCTGTTTTTGATAATGGATTCATACTCCTCCACCATTACATCAACCTAAGTGGGATCCTGCACTGCTTCCTAAAAGGAAGATGGATCAGTCACAATACATTTTCTCATGAGAGCCATGTATCTAGTAAATCAATCAGGAGATTGTCTCTGTCTGTGCTATGAAGTAGGGGCTCCTACATTCTGTGCAACATCTCAATCTATCAGCTTCTGTGGTGTGCTTTCAGCCATTTCTGATGGATGTCTCTACATGAGTGGCTTTCTCCACTCCATGAACCTCCTCATGTGGTTTATACACATCTTGAGACTCATCTTTGGAACCAACAGTTCCTCCTCCGCATGCAATTCTAGCTCCCTCTCAAGCGACAACCACATGGCTTTCCCCTCATCGAATTTTATATCCTGTCGCATAACAGTCATATTACTGTTAGGAAAATACACACGATAATTATGAGGTGTTTATGTGTACCCCACAAATATCCCAACTTCAGCAGTCGGTTCTAGCTTCTTCCTGGCATCCTTGGTCACATGCACATAAACAAATGAGCCAAAAATCTTAAAATGAGAAACATCAACTTTCTTAACAGTGAAAGCTTCTTCAGGTGTACTCATGCCAAGTACTCTATGAGAACAACGGTTTTTCACATAAACTGCAGTGTTGCATGCTTCTGCCCACAAATGCATTGGTATGCCCTAATCATGTAACATCGCTCATGTTGCACCCACTATCGTTCTATTCTTCCTCTCCGCGACCCCATTTTGTTGTGGGTTATGAGGCGCTATGAGTTCTCTTTGAATTCCTTCTTTGCTGCAGAAGTCTTTTAATTCATTAGATATGTATTCTCCACCATTATCGCTCCTCAGAGCCTTCACTTGCTTCCTCGACTCTTTCTCCACTAATGCTTTAAACTCACAGAACTTTGAGAATGTTTGATCCTTCTTTTGCATGAAGAAGATTAGGCATTTATGAGAAAAGTCATCAACAAAAATAACATAATACTTATGTTTTGTTGTTGAAACAACTGAGAATGGTCCACACACGTCTGTGTGAATTCTCTCCAGGATCACCGAAGCACGATTCTCCTTTTCATGAAAGGTGGACTTTACATACTTCCCCATGGTGCAACCCTTGCACTGATCTAGTTGAGAAAGTGTTCCCATTGGAAGTCTAGTAGATATTTGTTGCATGGTCTTCAAAGCTCCATGATGAAGTTGTTTCAATCGTCTGTGCCATAATTCGCCCTCATCCCAGCTCACCACTTTTTCTCCCTTGCCCATCATGGAAATGCAACCATCTACCTCCAGCATGTAGATATTCTTAACTCAAATCCCTATCCTCTTGAATTGACCCATTGTTTCATGTCATAGAAAATATTTTCCACCACTGAAAACAATGTCATAGCCTCTGTCCTCCAACATTGTGACTGAGACCAAGTTTTTCTTCAGACCTAGAACATACATAACATTTTTCAATTGAAATAGTTTACCTGACTCCCTCTGAAAGGTAATGGTACCAATGCCATTCACACTATATCGTCCATCGTCGCTCTGACTCCCTCTGAAAGGTAATGGTACCAATCCCATTCACACTGTATCATCCATTGTCACCCATCTCTATATGCAATTTGAGATCTCTCTCCTCCAAGTCACTGAAAAACTCCTTATCTCTCGTCATGTGGAAGGAAGCACTACTATCCAAATATCACACCGATCCCAATGCACTTGAATCCATGCATGCGATCAAAGAGAAGTCAAGTTCAAATTGTGAGGAAAGGGCCTCACCAGCTGCAGCTCCAACAACCTTCTTGTTCTTCTTCTTTCGTGGGCAGTTAGTAGCGAGATGCCCATGTTCGTGACAGTGAAAACACTTCACTTTGGACAAATCTAGCTTCTTTTCGACTCGGATTTTGAATGGAATTTCTTTCCCTTCCCTTTCTTTGCCTTGGTAGCCAAAGCACAATCCTCTTCATCATCATGCTTTGATGAAGATCCATCTCTGGTGTTCCACCTGAACTCCTCCTGCACTAGATCCGACCACAGTCGTTCCCAATCTGGCATTTTTTCCCTTCCATTAACAGAGTCTTGATAAATATGCCAACTCTTCGGAAGTCCTAGGAGAGCCAAGCTCACCAAATCATCATCAACGACTGTTATTCCCACACTCCCCAACTCATCCTGACATTGGACAAACTTCGTGATATATTTTGGAATGAAGTTGCCCTTCTCCATCTTGATCTTCCTGAGTTTATCTTTGAGCACCAATTTCCTATGGTCGTTGTTGTTTTGGAATAGATACGTCAAAGTCTTCCACATTGCATATGGTGTGAATTTCCCATGGAGGCTTGAGACAATGTGGTCTCATACTCCCTCCAACAAGATCCTCCTCGCCTTTGCCACTTTCTTTTGCTATGCATCAAGATTTGCAGCATTTGCAACATCTGGCTTAGGAACATCTTTGTCAATGAATTCCTTCAAGCCATTATCTTCGAGTACTACCTCCATCCTATCCTTCCAAGAAATATAGTTTGAGCTTCCCTCGAGTGCATACTCTAACCTCAAGCCATTGAAATCCATTTCAATCTTGAATCAGCTACAGAACCAAGAAAGCCTTTCTGCAAATTCAAATTCTATCCAGTCACAAACTCAACTTCTGCAATCTTCTGCGCTCTGATACCATATAGAAATTTCAATACAAATTATGTATTGCCTGGATTCTCCTGATCAATCACACATAACATGGATGTTTTACCGGGAAAGCATAAAGATAAAAACCCCACTATCATATATTATGTATATCACAGATCATGAAACAATCTCATACAAAACTCTAATCCAAGAGCTCTCAGTACAATACAATTGTCGCACATTGTCATACAAAAATTAGCAAATACATGTGCCAATTCTCTACCTCTAGACAACCTACCTTCTCTGCGCAATCCCTACAAATGAATTCAAATTCCTCTTGCCTAAGTCACGCATTTCTCATGGGCACATCCACTGTGTGTGTGATTGCATGAGTGCACTTCACTCAAATCACAACTGATAGCCAAACTATCCCTTTCACCTGTTATCTCAACTAGGTCTCCACTGGATCTGACATGCATGTAGTTAACAGTGGTAAATCTTCAGTTGCATGTGAGTTCACTGATTATGAATTAATTAATAATTAATTCACTGAACTCTCACTAGTGTAAGTTTAGTTACAACTAGTACAACTGAGCTTAACTTGCTTAACTGAGTTAAACTACTTCACAACTCACATAACTACACGTATAACTTTGTTACAACTTCAAGTCACTTAGTTACAACTAATTCGGCTTCCATGTCCCACCAACCTACCTTTGAACTCAAATTTCCTATAGCTATCTGATTTTCCATTTCAGGTAACTATTTTCAAGTAATTATGAGATAATAGATTAATATTTATTGTCCAATTTATTTAAGGGAAAAATAAATTAAACACACATTTCTTGTTGACTTTTCAACACCTTAGTGGGCCTTGTTTAATAATATAGTGGACCTAGCCCACTTTACATTGAATGGCCTCAACTATCATTACATCACCATGGGCCCTTCTACCCTTCATTACACCCCTAGGTATACTACATTCCACCCCCCTTAAAAAAACATTATCCTCCACACTTGTTGTGAGGAAGTACAACTATATACCAGGGTCCCAAGAATGAGTGTGGACCATAATGATGAAGTTGAATAGAGAACAAATGTACCATGTACAAGTGCTAGCCACCACGTTGAAGTAGTCCAAGATCCACCTTAAACTTGGGTCCCATGTACGAGTGGTGAAGATAACACCTAGTTCATGAATCCTAAGCTCCATGAATGACCAATTGATATGATCCAAATACCCACCAATGACATGGAGATTCTAATAAATATAATCTTTAAAAATATCATCCACGTAGTTGTAAAGAGTCAAGGTTGAATCTATAAGGAACAATACCATTGTAGAATATGCAAGTTGAACACTAGTATCCATAATGGGCTCCTCGTTCCCTCAAATAAGTTCTCTACATAAGGTGGAGTAGATTCATCATATATAATGTGGAAGTAGTTGTCATACCAGAAATGACAACTATCCATATACCAATCATCGCAATAATTCTCTAAATTATATCAAACATATCTTTCTTGATTATATTCTTCCTCAATACAAGGGTATGTGGTCATAATATTGCATTTATGTTGATATATAGTGAGTGTCTCTTTAATATCTTGGAGATCTTTTAAGAACATTATTATATCGGCATTCTTCGTATCCATGAGGGTTTAAGAGTGAAATGTTTTAGAGGTTGTATCACACAACATATCCATTAGAAGCACCACATATAATATACTAGATGAAATCCTTGAAAATTCTCTATCCAATTGCACTAGTTTGGAAAAAATGTGAGAACCCTGTCAAAATTTATGAGCTCTACATTCTTGGGGTCCTCATGAAAAATCCCTGAAATTACTTATTTTAAATCAACGTTATTTTGACCTCCCGAACTCCAATTGAGACAATTTTTTTTAATCAATGGTTTTTTCGAGAGGAATTCATATCTACAATTGGTTTTGGACCATTATGCTCCAAATTCTATAGAAATTGATTGAGTGTCTCGACCCTCTTTTTTTCCTTTCCTTTGAAAACCCGCAAAATGAAAAAAATTGCCCCTTTTTCTTGGCCCAAGAAAGAGCTCTGATACCAATTGTTATGTACCATAGATATGAATATACAATCACCTACAAAATACAAAGGAAAATATAGAATATCTTCTTGATTATATAGAAAATCCTTAAGGTAGGGCAACGCCTTTCAATTTATCCTTTTAAGGAAGGAATCCACTCTTGTTCATTTTTTGTCTTCAATGGGGAAACCTCCTAATGAGCCAAGCTTCAATTACAATAATCTCCCACCATGCTTCATTACATTTCTTACACTTTTTTATATAATACCATCTCCCTCCTAAGAACATTCTAGAGAAGGAACCTTCTATTAATCCTTCTTACAATAGTTTGTGTTCACACTAATACATAGGCCTTATTTACTAATGATGTACTTCATTACATATATTCAATAATTATAACTACCATAATGGGCCTTATTTAGTAATATAGTGGACCTATTCCACATCACACTGAATGACCTCCACTATTATTACATCACTATGGGCCCTTCGCCCCCCATTGCACCCCTATGTATACTACATTAGTATGATTTATTTGTTCTATCAAATGCAAATACACATTGAATTTTTTTTTCCCTAATAGAATGTTAACTCCTAATCCCATGGTCATGCATAATGGAAACACCATATGGAATAGATATATTGACATCCTCAACAATAATATTTCAAAGAAACATATAATTTATACATAGGTAAAAATAAAAGATCAAATTTTTAGTATATTTTTAATACATTTCAAAATCTTTTAAATCACAATAAAAATATTTTATATAAACATGTAATTCATAAATCCTCTACTTCTCTTCTTAAAGATAAGACCATCTTAAAGTCTTAATATCTTTTATTATTACTTAAACTCTATAAGTATTTTAATGTTCAATCCTATACAAATAGAAATATCTTCTTAATAGTTTTACATAATAATAGATATCCTAATCCTCTCTTTCTACTTCATGTTCTTATTATTATAACTTCAACAAATATAATAATCCTAATCTTAAGACATGAAAAACATAGAAAGAAATCCCAACTCTGAAATCTTAAAGGACTATACATACTAATAAATCATGTTCTTCGATCTAAACATATCCTATCTATTCCTATAAAGTATAGAGTAATTCTTCTCTTCCTAAAGAGTATAAGGAGATCTATTTCTTTTTGTTATCCGTTCCTATTGTTGATATAGTAATAAATAGCAAAGTTACGAATAGTAAGAGGTTCGGTGGTGCCTGTAGTTATAGGTTAATGGTAATACAAAGGGTTATTAGTTATAGGTTCTAAAGGGCAGTTATAATACCTTAGAGTATACTTGACTCCTTATGATGTTCCTACTTTACTTATCCTTATGGTGTCCTTATGATGTAGGCACATTCACTTCTTATGTGTTTTACTTTTTATGTTGGGATTAGAATTAGTATTAGTAGGAAGGAAGGTTAGTTGGGGCTCATACTAGTTAATCTTTGGCTTTCCTTCCCAAAGATAGACTGGCTTTCGCGTGATGAGAGGGTAAGTCGATAGATCTACTTGAAACTTGGCATTGAGTGATTAATGCTCTCCTTAATGTTCTTTGTGTCTTCAGAGGCTCTCACTCTTAATTACTTTTGGGTTAGTGGGGTTCAGGTGAGTGGTTGGTTGGTTCCTCCTATCGTGACAGTTTATACACATGTGGCCTATTAATTAGAGGTAGTCTTCCTCTTACTATGCTTAACCAAATAAGTCAAACATGCAGTCTCCGGTGACGAACTTCGCACTTATATGCCTTCAGCGCTTATCACTTATATATTTAACTACCTAGTGCTACCAAGTATTCTATACATCGAGAACTTTTACACCATGGATATTCAATTTATAAATTTTTGAACAACACATTTACCTACACACATCGCTCGATCTTTTATTATTTCCATGGCTAGAATTCAAATTGCATTAGAGAAAAACTTGTTGGATTAATATAAAATGTTCAATGGAGTGGCTCATATGGAACCTTTAGAGTGCTTGTTTTACACATTCCCTATCACCATGTTCTCTCTTTCCATATCCAATCTCAAAGAAATTCCACATATGTTGAATATGTGTTTGAGAAGCACCTATTATGAATAGTGATAGGTATAAACTACCATCATTTAAACTTCACAAATGTGTCCAATGGGATATCAATACAATGGTGACTTTCTTTGAAATCAATGGACAATTCAACTTGAGTAATATCCAATAAATGTTTTGTGTGTGATTCATAAGTACCTCTTGATATTTGGCACCACACCACATCATTTACATTCAGTGAAACATGAGAATTCAATATTAAATACTCTTGCACCATATCTCTAACACCTTTTGAAATTCCATCTTTATTGGGTTGCCTACAAACAAGCAAATTCATCATTCACATCTAACTACATCATAAATATTTTATTCTAGTGTCATGTCTTTGTTTAGTTTCCCAACATTTTTTACATGCAAGGCAACAAATGGTTTACCAAAATTGTGGGTGTAATGGCAATGACATGTATAGCTCTTTATCAACCCTCACATAAGATCTTCATGATCTTCCAAATGTTTTGATTTCCATAATTCGCTTTTCAACTACATTATGTTTTATATTTTCCTCTTATTTAGACTTCTTAACATTCAATAATGTGGTATCCTCTTTCAACTTCTTGTACCTCATCAAGCCAAATAACATTTTCACCTATATAGTCATTGATTGACCTTCAAAAAAAATTATTGTGAAAATATTACAAACACATTTTTAAAATGTATATGAGAAAATTTTGGGCCCCACCTCTTCAATTTTGGTTTTATCACTATTTTGTAAAAAATTGTCATCATACATCACCACGACTACCAATTTATCCTTACACCCTTGTTGTATTATCATCCTCTTTAATTTCTTCATCAATTCTATATTATGTATTAGCTTCCTCAATTGACTCTATGTTTTTCTTCATCAAAGTTATATTCCATTTACTCGTCATTAACATGTCCTTTAGTATTTAAAACCCTTGTTCAGCATCATCATTTGCATCTCTCATTTTCCACATTTTTGGTCTACTCAATTTTTGCCATATTTTTTTTTCATAATGGATAGCATTGCTTTTATTACATTTAGATTCTTTTTATGATTTTTTTAAGTACCCATGATTATAAAATCATTATATCTTTCAAATTCAAAATGTCTTTTCCCGAGAAAGAATCTAATATTTTATAAGCACAAAGAAGGAATTTAATACCTAATAGCCAATTAAAACTTTACAACCAAAAAATGAATTTTATCACCAAGAACCTTAATTTACAAAAATAAAATAAAAATATCTATATTATATATTGGTTAAGCTTTGCAAAGTGTGCGAATAGCGCAATGAATAAAAATATCAAATGCAATAAGAAAATATTTATCGAAAAAATATTTGGGTCATCCACACATGTTTTAGGTTGAGAATCTTTTTAAACTCTTAGGCAAAAATATTATGTTTTAAGTTGAGAATATGTTTTTGGTACTTAAATCCTTTTGAAACCATTTTCGTCTATTTAT
>JZKD02S0425545.1:121964-140597 GCA_000966675.3 Picea glauca
ATTGTACATAGGCAATTCAAATTTAATATCAAGCTTAAGTAAAGGAGTATGTGCTATAGTTTTACCATGTTCCTTTGGAGAAATAGGAGTTGGTTGTGAAATAGTAGAGGAAGAAGAAGATGGAGGTGAAGGAGGTGGAGCAACACCATTCCCTCCATTCCCTTTTGAAGTGTTTTCCTCATGGTCTCCATCATCTTTTGGAGGATTATAACTTTCACCCTGCAATCTTGGTTTCCTTTCATCAAATAACACTTTCACCATTTCATCCATATCAAAGAAAGATTTCCTGAAAGTTTCCTCATCTGAAGAAAGGTACTCTTGACTCTCCATATGAGCCATGCTTGGTGAATGTTTCCTTGAACCCTAAGGTGAATGCGCAACTCTCCTTCTTAAGAGCTGAGAACTTGGCTCCATAAGATGTCTTTATCCTCTTGTGAGCTTCAACCTTGTAAGCATCAGAAAACAACACTTGCACAAACAATCAAACCTTCAAACCTATGCTCTGATACCAACTAATCTGAAATTGAAATGGGTTTGTTTTCTTTTAAATTGCAAGAGTAAAAATGGTATGTGTTTGGGTAATTGGATCAAGTTACTAACACATATGTTTAATGAGTTTTTACTTAATCATGAGAAACATATCAAGAATATAAAAACCATAAAAAATGAACACATAACACAAAAAATGATAAAGGAGTTCACCCCTCTCTTGGGCTACATCTCCTAGTCCAACTTCCCTCGGATAATTTTCATTATTCTTAAAAATTTCTTTTACAGTTCTCAAAATACAAAATGGATGGCTCCAATGGCTCCAGAATGTCAAAAAACCCCTAGTTGGGCTCTTTCTGCACCTGGTTTGGCCAAAAAATGAAGAGGTTACACCTCCTGGAAGTTTACCCCTTCAAGCTTGATGTACCTGCTCGCCAAATTGCACCCTCTATCTAACCAACTCGACCTCTGTGTGTTTTCTGTGCCAAAACCCAACACATTCAACAATCCCACAAAACAGGCGAAATTGTAGGACTGTTTACGCTGACCCCCAATCATCGACGGAGAACCCAATTGTATGGCCCCATGTGGCCAACGATCTAACTGTTGGAAAATGTCGTCATCTATCTCCTCCGGGATTGGCATGTGGTCATGTCGTAACAATCCATGTGACCAGGTATATGCGCTAAAGGGTTTTATGTGCCACTAGTTATATGGTATGGTCACGTTGTATAAAATGGGGGTTGGGGCTAGGCCCCAGCCCTTTCCGCCGCTAACCAAACCCAAAATCTAATTCAAATGATTAAAATAGAGTATAGGGGTAAGAAACACCCACAGGCGGGCTGGTAGCTCGGGCCCTACCAAACCGCTAATGTTTCCACCCGGAGGTTGGGGGATCGACCCCCACAGAATTCAACACATTTTGTACAGTAGAGGGGTGCCACGTGGCACCATGCTACTTGCCAATTAAATGACACGTGTCAACACCTGATTCATCCACTTTTCTACCACAGAGTCTACCAACTTAGCACTACCACATCACTATACAATAATACATACTGTACAGTCAACTGCCATGTCAACATTGTACGGATTGTACAGTCAACAAAATTTTGTCTGTTTGGAAAAATAAACAAAACACGATATCTCACTCATACGACATCTATTTGAACATGTTCAAGTTGCGTTGGGATCGTGAGGACGAGACCTACACACGTGTCCATTTTAATGCAATTCCAAGTACTTTTATTTTTGATAAAAATTTGATCCCCTGGATCAGATTGTTTCCAAGTGCCTTGTTTTCTAATGCTTACAAAGTTGAATCTCACAAGAGGAGAAGGTCAACTTGTAGAGCCAATTTATCAATTGTCAAGAAGGAGAACTACCCATTCACCTCAAGCTTCAAGGAGATATTCACCAAGTATGGCTCATGAGGAGAATCATGAAACTCTTTCTTCAGAGGATGAAACTTTCAAAAAATATTTCTATGATATGACTGATATGGTGAAAGTTTTATTTGAAGAAAGAAATTCAAGATTGCAAGGTGAAAGCTCAAATCCTCCAAAGGGAAATGGAGACAGTGGTGTTAAAACTCCAAAGATAAATGGAAGGAATGGTGATTCTCCACCTCCTTCACCTCCATCTTCCACCTCTTTTACCATTTCAGAACCACCTCCAAATTCTCCAAAAGAACATGGTAAAACTCCTCTACAAACTCCTTTGCTTAATCTTGATATTAAGTTTGAATTTTCTATGTACAATGGAGAGGTAAATGATGAGAAATTGGATAACTGGATTCGTCAGATTGAAGTGTATTATATGATACAAAGCATCAAATATGATGAAACTAAGATTCAACTTGCTTCTTTAAGATTGGACAGTGCAACACTTATTTGGTGGGAAGCCAAAACTCAAGAGGACATGAAGAATCATAGTAAAGTTTTATCCTCTTGGAATGTTTTTATTGTTGCAATTAAAAGACATTTTTATCCATTATCATACATGCATAAATCTATTATGGATTGGCAAAACTTTAGACAAGCTAAAGGGAAAAGTGTTCAAAGCTACACTCATGAATTTAGAAGAAGGGTTTTGATTTTGGGTATAAATTTGTCTTCTCAATAAACTTTCCTCAAATATATTGGAGGATTGCATAGCTACTTGAGGCACACAATACTTATGTGTAACCCTACAAGTCTAGATGAAGTTTGTGTACAGGAAACTCATTTGGAAGCAAGAGGGAGGAATGAACCTCAAGAGGACAGCAAGAAACCTTTTGTTCATTGAGACAAAGGAAAGAACAAGTTCAAGGGAAATGGAAGAAAGAATGTTTCACTCAAGAAAGAGGGAGATAAACTCACTTGTAAACATTGTTCAAAAGATGGCCATGATGAAGGCCATTGTTGGAAACTTCATCCTGAAAAGAGACCCAAAAAGTTCAACAATAAAGGGAAACCAAATACTACTGCAACCGTACAACATGATTTAGGTTATGATTCGGGTGAAACAACAACCATGGGTTTTCAAGGTAAGGACTCTATTGCAAGTACTAGTTCTTCAAGTAGTAATAGCCTCAATGAAACTCAACAGGAAAAAGAAAGAATATTATTTTTCCACATAAGGGTGATTTCAAAGCATACCAAGATAGATACTCTTTTTGATACTGGATCTCAAGAAAATATCATATCTGAAGACACTGTCAAGAAACTAAAATTGGAAACTACTCCACATCCTAAACCATACCCTCTAGGATGGATATCTGACAATGCCAAATTGCATGTGACAAGAAGGTGTAAACTTAGGTTTTCCATCACTACAAAATTTATAGATGAGGTAGATCTTGATGTTATTCCTTTAGGTATTTGTGTGATTGTGTTGGGAAGCCCATACTATATGATAGGAGAGCCATCTTTCATCGTCATGAGAACAAGTATCATTTGTTTAAAAATGGATTTGAGTACATTGTTAGAGAACATGCGAAGAAGTTGACTTTGTCACTTGTAAATGTTGGACAAATGAAGAGATTAGTCAATGTTAGTAAGAATTTTGTCCTCTTGATGATCAAACACAAAGATAATGTTGAAAAAGAAGCTTTCCAAGGTTGTGATTCAAAGTTGAAATCTGATTTATATGAGGTTGTTCACCAATATGATGAGATGTTTCAGGAACCAAAGGGATTTCCTCCAAAAAGGGCTATCCAACATGAGATACAATTGCAACAAGATTGTCCTCTTCCAAACATTGGTATGTATAGGATGTTAGTCATGGAGAATGATGAAATTAAAAAACAAATCCAAGAGTTGCTTGACAAAGGGGTCATCATGCCAAGTAAATCGCCATGTGGATCACCAATTGTTTTAGTGCCAAAGAAATATGGTACATGGCACATGTGTGTAGATTTCAGGGCCTTGAACAAGATTATGGTAAATAATAGTTATCCTCTTCCTAGAATTGATGATTTGCTTGATCAATTGAAATATGCTAAGTATTTTACTAAATTGGATTTGAGAAGTGGATATCATCGGATTAGGATTGTTGAAGGAGGCACTTGGAAGACAAATTTCAAAACAAAGAAAGGTTTGTTTGAGTGGATGGTAGTTCCATTTGAACTTTGTAATGCTCCTGCTACATTCATGAGAGTCATGAATTATGTTTTAAGACCTTTTCTTGATGATTGTGTGATTTTCTACTTGGATGACATTTTGATATTTAGCAAATCTCGTGAAGATCATGTTATGCATGTAAAGCAAGTTATGGATGTCTTAAAGAAAGAAAATTTAATTTTGAAGATGTCTAAATGTGAGTTTGGAAAAACCTCACTTGTTTACTTGGGGCATATTGTTGGAGGAGGAGAACTAAAAATGATCTTTCCAAGGTCAAAGTTATTTTGGATTGGCCAAAGTCCAACAATGTGATAGAGGTAAGAATCTTTTTGGGAGCATCCCAATATTAGAGAAAGTTTATTGCTAAGTTCTCTTCAATTGCAGCTCCATTACATGCAGTGACAAGCATCAATCAAGTTTTCCAATGGGGAGGAAAGAAACAAAGAGCATTTGATGCATTGAAGGAGAAGATTAGTTCAACTCTAGTTCTTGCACTTCCAAATTTGAGACAACCATTTGAGATCCAAACAGATTATGCAATGGGAGCAGTCTTGTTGCAACATGGTAAGCCCATTTGTTTTCATTCTGAAAATTTTAATGGTGTTGTGATTAACTATCCTACTTATGATAAGGAATTGTATGCATTGGTGCAAAATGTGAAAAAATGGAAACATTATTTGTTGCAAAAATAAACTATCATTCACATATATCATCAACCATTGCAATACTTACAATCACAAACGAAGCTGCAACAAGCAAGACACTTCAAATGGATGGGTTTTCTACAATAGTCCCACTTGTTTATAAGGTATAAAAAGGGCATTTATAACAAAGTTGCTGATATGTTTTCTAGGCCTATTGTTAGTGCTTCAATTATTCTTAAGCATAATTCTATCATGCATGAGAGCTATATTGAACAATGTGCTTTAGATGCAGATTTTAAAGAGGTTTATGCAACTTTGTGTCATTCTAACCAAGTTGAGGAATTGGATTACCATGTGCATAATAAGATTTTGTTTCATCTCGGCAAGCTATGTATTCCACATGGTGAAAGAGTCAACATCATAAGGGAAGCTCATTCTTCTCTTATTGTTGGCCACTTTGGTGTAAGCAAGACAATGGCTAATTTTTCAAAGGTATTGCTATTGGCCTAAAATGAATGAAAGTGTTTCAAGATATGTAAGAGGATGTTCTTTATGTGCTACAAGCGAGCCTAGCAATAGAAAGTTGGGTTTGTATACTCCACTTTCGGTTCCTTCTCGTCCTTGAGAAAACATTTCCATGGACTTTGAAGGAGGTCTACCTATGTCTAAAAAAATCATGATTATCTTTATGTTGTGGTTGAACATTTAAGCAAAATGTGTATTTTGATGCCTTGTAAGAAGCAGGTTACAACTGAGCAAATGCCACATATGTTCTTTCAACATGTTTGGGTACATTTTGGGTTGCCTAAATCCATTATTTTTTATCGATATTCTTGATTTATTGGGAACTTTTGGTCGAGTTTATGGGAACTCATGGACACCAAGCTGAAAAAGAGCACAATTTTTCATCCACAAATCGATGGTCAAACAAAAGTGGTTAATAGGAAAATAGTGCATCTTCTTCATGGTTATTGCAACAAGCATCATAAGATTTGGGATGAGCACCTACACTACATTCAACATGCTTACAACCTGGCTAATCACTCTTCAACTCAAACATCTCCATTTGAAGCATGTTTTGGTTATTTTCCCAAACCTCCTTTAGATTTTTTCTTCGGGAAAGACATTGCTATTGATGGTCAATATAGCATTGATAAGAAAAATAAGTTCATTGAAAAAGTTCAGTTGGTGCATCAAATGGTACAAGAACAGTTGGAAAAGAGCCAAGCCAAGTACAAGACAAGACATCACAAGCATCGTGTTGATCGCAGTTTCCAAGTTTGAGATGAATTTTGGATTTACATTAGCAAAGAGAGGCTTAAAGGAGAAGGTAAAAAACTGAAACCAATTAGATATGTACCTTTCAAGATTCTTGAAAAGATTGGTAATAATGCCTTCCATTTGGATTTGCCTCCTTATATGCAAATGTATGCAGTTGTCAATGTTGAGAATTTGAGATTGTATGAGCCTCCTTTGATTGATGATCAAGGAGAACATGTTTAGATTCCTTCTATAGATGATTTCTCTCCAGAATATCTTTTAGAACTGCATGAAGATACAATCCTTGACAGAAGGATGAGAACTTCAAAACAAGGGAATGTGGAATACCTTCGCGTTGGTCTTAAAGGCACAAATACAATCAAGGCCAAGTGGATTGAGGTTGGAAAGGTGAGGGAACTGTAACCTCATCTTCAGATAGACTGAAAGTAGTCTTTTGGAGGTCCAAAAGCTTCCCAATGGGAAGGAGTGATCCAGAGGATCAAAATTTTCTCAAAAAAATAAAAGTGCTCAGAATTTCTTCAAAACAGACAGGTGCGTAGGCCTCATCCTCATGATCCCAACGCAACTTGAACGGGTTCAAACAAACGTCGTATGAGTGAGATATCACGTTCTGTCCATTTTGCCAAACAAGAAAAAATTTGCTGACTCTATAGTCCGTATAGTGTTGACGTGGCATGGTACAGTTCCCACACATGGAAAATGACATGGACTGGCCATTGTGTAGAGATGCTGAGTTGGCAGGCTAACTAGGCAGGTGATTGGAAAGGTACATGGACCAGTAGGGTGCTGACACATGTCGCTTGAGTGGCAAGTGGTATTGTGCCACATGGCCCAGTCGTGGGCTACCACATGGCACTCCTCTCATGTATAAAATTTGGTGGTAGTCCACAAGGGTCGAACCCCCGACCTCCGAGGCCAAGTGGCATAGCTCTAACGTAGGTCGAGCTACTAGTCCACCTACGTGTATTTCTTAAACACACAGTCTACCACTAATATTTAAGCTTGCTATAACTTTTATTTGGGTGCTAGAAGGGTCAGGGCTAGGCCCCAGCCCATATGACTTACCATGTGACCGTTTCACATAACCAATGGCGCGAGAATGGGTTAACCATCGTGTAAAGTCCGGAAGGTGCAGAGACTTGGCCATATGGCCATAGTATAAGACCATTGATGTGGGCCTGAAATCCACTATCTGACGGGGGTATGAACTAGGCGTTGGGACGTGGCCATATGGCCCCCATGCAACCAACATCTCCACCGAAAAAGGTGCTAGACCCCTAACTGTTCGAAAATGAACCCCATTTCTCGGAACAATGGAGTGTGCTCAATTTTTGGCCTAGTAATGCTGCAAGAGTTAGGTTAGTCACACACAGGTGCGAATTGGAGAACTAGAGACAACAAGCTTGAAGGAGAAATTTTCCAGGAGGATATCTTCTTCATTTTTTGGCCAAATCAGGTGCAGAAAGAGCCTAGCTAGGGGTTTTTGGATGTTCTGGAGCCATTGGAGCCATATGTTTGGAATTTTGAGCAATGTAAGGCACTATTTTTATCATTTTGAGAAAATAATTAAAATGATCCATTGTAAGAGGGACTAGGAGATGTAGCCCAAGAGAGGGGTGAACTCCTTTATCATTTGTTGTGTTATGTGTTTACTTTGATGGCTATTATTGTTGGTTATTAAGTTCATATTAAGTGTGGAAACTCTCTAGTTTATGTGTTTGCAAATTGATCCTTTTGCCCACGCTCACATAATTTACACTTACAAATATTTTAAATGATATAACTCTTCTCATTTTTAGACCAGTTATGCATTTAATGAATGATATTTTACATCCATCCCTAGGTTCATGTTTCATCATTTATTTTGACAACATTTTGATTTTTAGTTCTACTTAGGAGCAAAATGTGTTACATCTAAAACAAGTGTTAGAAACACTATTTAGAAACATCAATTGCTAGAAAATATAAATAAGTATGAGTTTTATAAGTCCTTAATGTACATGAGGCATATGGTTGAAGGATGTGAATTGAAAATCGGTCCTACAAAGATAGAGTCCATTATCAAAGGGCCCACTCCTACTATTGTCACAAAATTTAGGAGTTTTGCAGGTGTTTCCCAATATTTAAGAAAGTTCTTAGCATCATGGTGCCAAATAGAATTGCCTCATATTCCTTTTCTTTTAATAATTGATATGGTTTTTTTTTATAGTGTTGTATGTGTGTTTATTGTTTTTCTCACATTAAATTTATTGATACTATATTTTTAATTTTGCATAACATAATTTATTGGGCCAACATATGATGACAACAATATTATAGACATGGTATGGAAGTTACAATCTCTTCAATATTGGGTTGTTGACAGCACCTCACTTCTCTTAGTGTAATGACAAGGAGCTCTACTGAAAGCACTATCTACTGGGTAAAGCAACAATCACTCATACTAATCACCAATATTTACAGTACCTACATGCTCACTGTAATCTCCAACAAGTATGCTACTATAAATGGAAGGGATTTCTACAACAATTTCATATAGTGTTTAAATATAAGAATGCCACAACCAACAAATTGATTGTTTTTCTATCCATGCTACTAGCACCAAATATTATATCTCTAGAAGCCATTATGTACATGGATCCATTCACCCATAAAATTACAAATATGATTACATGGAAAATGAGGACTTCAAGGGGGTTGTATCGACAACTACAAGGAAAAAAATAATAAACAAATGTTGATTAACATCTCCAAGATGGGTTACTCTACAAAATGGGGAATACTTGTGTACCAAAAGAATAAATATTACAATTGATAAGGAAAGTTCACACCTACAAGGTTGTTCGTCATTTTGGTGCCAAGAAAACTGTGACTAACTTCCATAGGTATGTTTGTTTGACGAAGATGCAAGAATAAGTAGATATATTTATTAGAGGTTGTATTTTGTGTTGTACCAACATGCCTAGCAACAAGAAGTAAGAACTATGTAGTCCACTTCTAGTCCCTACAAGATCATGGGAAATCATATCCATGGAATTTTTTGGTGGTTTTCCAAGGACAAAAAGATGGCATGATTACATATATGTGGTAGACAAGTTCAAAAAGATGTTTGTTTTGATGGCTTGTAAGATGACCATCAAAGGACAAGAGATTTCAAGCTTGTTCTTTGAAAGGGTCTAGGTGCACTTTGAGATTCCAAAGAGCATCATTTAATATATTCCTTCTTTCATTTTGGATTTCATTACAAGAGAAATTGGATAGTAGTTTTAAAGAGATCCACTACCTTTCACCCACAAGAAGATGGGTAGACAATGGTAGTAAATAGGACTTTGGTTTAGCTTTTGAGAGGTTACAATCATTAGCATACAAGGACTTGGTATGAAATATTGGTTCACATAAAACTTTCTTATAATAGAATTGTCCATATTTGCACTAGTAAGATTCATTTTCAAATTTATTTTGGATATTTTCCACCATCGCCATTGAATATTATATATGGACAACCTAAAGAAAGGGAAAAAACCATAGGTAATGCATTGAAGTTAGAAAATTTCATAGACAAGGTAGGCCAAAAACATTTACAAGTTCAATAGAGACTAGAAAAGTCTCTAGAGGAATACAAGACTAGGCATGATATTTACACATTATTGAAAAGACTTTTCAAGTATGAGACAAAATTTGGTTACACCTTAGTGACGAAAGGTTACAAGGACGAGGGGGGAAATAAAAGCCCTAGGATATAGGCCTTCCAAAATATTGGATAGGGTAGGAAACAATGCTTATATGCTCAATTTGACCTTATATTTGCATCTCCTTAGTTGTAAAGTAGATAACTTGAAACTCTATGAACCATCCATGCTCAATGAGGATGAAGAGGGCCAAGTCTTGGCTTCAATTGAACATTTGACACTAGATGCATAGGGAGAATCGCTAGAGAATGCAATTTTTTAAAAAGAAGATTAGACCAACTACAAGGGGTCAACAAGAACTTTGGCAAGTGGAATTGAGGGATCAACTACCAGCCAAGGCCAAATTCTATTCCAGGGAGAAAGTTGGGGAGTTGTTTCATCACCTCCTTCAAAACTAACAATTTTAGAAACCGAATACTCCCAAAATGGGGAGAGATGATTCAAAATGGATCTACAAAGGTACCATATGAGTTTATTGATTCTGTATATGGGGGGGATTAGAATTTGGAACATCTCAAAGATGTTTTTTATTTTTTCAAATTTGGGTCATCAACTTCCCTTGCATTTTTGGGGCCCTAAACAACAACTTTTGGTCATGGTGCGAGATGGGGGATCTCATAGGTGTACCTCATCTAAGGTTGAAATTGTTCTTCTCATTGAGATCTTTCTAATGAGCTATCGTGCACCTAAACAAAGTTTGTATGCAAAAGTTATGGCCTTGGCAAGGTAACGATCCATATATTCTCCACATGTCCAAGTGATGACCATGTTAGGCTTCCACCGGAGACTTCTAGAAGCATTACAAAGCCTCATGGATTTTCCAAGAGGGTTTCTAAAAATTACACCTAACCCAAGAGGGTTTCTAAACCCTACACCTAACCCTAATTTTAGCTATTAAAATCCTAACAAAATGAAAGAAAATGGTTCATTTTTTCATTAGGCATTGGTTCTTTGTGAGCATATTGTAGAGGACTATAAAAGTGTCTAATAAGTTCATGGTAAGCTTGGAAAGGTTTGTAATATGTATTGTAATCTCCATACTATAGTCTATAAAAATATGAAAGGTACTATTCTTCATTCAATGTTGATTTATATATATAAGTTTACCAAACAAATATTTGTATTCTGATATACATATTTTGTTATTGTAGTTTATTTTATATATTGCAATAGTTAAAGGATATGAATGGTGTATATTAAAATTATGAAAATATAACAGCTTAGTGAAACATAAGCTTAATGTAATGGTTTTAAGTTTAAATCTATTTTAATGGGTCAACCATTTAAATATCCAAATCTATTTACACATCAATGTTGGGTTAAAAAAACTAAATAACATTTATTGGACACAAGAAAAACAAAAGATCAAAGAATAACTAAAGTGATACCCATGAAAGCAAAATGCAGGTAGTGGAAAGGAAAAATGAATATTTATTTAAGGAAAAAGATAAAATAAATTCATTGTAAATTCAAAGTCTTCAGCTAGGAACGAAGGGTTTTTATTTTATTTAATTGAAGTGTCTCTGCTTTTTATTAATTTATTTGATCAAAAGAAATGGTTCCCATTCTTTTTCAGAAAAAATAACCCATGACCTGAAAAGGCAGTAGCAAAACAGGGAGAATAACTCCTGTTGCAGCGTCATAAGAAAACCCAACTTTATCAATAACTGAGCAAGCCGTGCAATGTACACTCAGAGAATATTTAGAATTAAAAAGCTCAATTTAGTAGTTTAAAAGTTTTATTGTTTTTTTTTTTTCAGTTTGATTTTGTTTGAAATTCGATAATGAATGATTGGATTTACAGATTTGAGTGATTAAATTTGTATAATTAGAATACCTAAAGAGTTTTTCAACAGCAGAATCTATTTATACATTTAGAAAGACAATTTAAATAACATAAAATAAAATAGAGATTTTATCTAAATTTACACAGCCAGATTCTAATCAATTCCTACCCCGAAAAAACCAAAAAAATAGAACGTTTAGCAAACTCCTTTTCCAATATGTATGGATATGGAGTACTTGATCCAAGCACATGGAGCTTGCATTCAAGTAATCCCATTTGCGGTTACTTTTGTTGGAATTTGGTAAATTAAGAAATACGATAATTGCAATTGCCATGGATCAAATTACAGTTTGTACTCGATTGTTCACAGATTAATCACAGTTTCAATATACAATTTTGTATGAATTAAGTTATTGACACTGAAACGACCGGATTCAGCGGAACAACCTGCGAGAAAAAGGAAAAAAAAAAACGAAAGGCAATTTGACTGCCCGTTATCGGACGGAGAAACTCTGTGTTGAATCGTTGATGACTAATGGCTATTCCACATCATGGATGCGTGTATGAACGCACTATCTATGAACGGACAGACAGACAAATCAAGCGTGGAACGGTGGCCAGTGGCCATTTTTTGCATTTTATTATTTCGTCGTAATTACGTATTGGCCTCTTTACCTGGCGACCGGCGAGCAGGTTTGATTCAAGCCTAGTATGATGATTTCAGTTCTAGTTCCACCATCCTACAGAAAACGCGTTTTCAAACAATCTATAAATGTGCTTCCCAATTGAGTCTCTCAAAATATCATAGGCAATCTAATCGAAATCTATTTCTGGTCCTTCCATTGCTATTGCGATTGTACAGGAAATAGGAAAGTCTAATTTGCTGCTGCAAAGATTATGAGTGGGATTGGAAGTCTGGAGTACAGCTCTGGGACTCATGGTGGTCTCCATAATCATGGCGATATTATGTGAGTCGGTGCCAGCCGATGCACAATGCACTGTGGTGGGGTTCTGCAGATGCATTTTCACTATTGCTTCGTCAGAGCGAGTCCTGTAAACAAACTAGGTAGATATTATTTCTCCCTACCTGGTTAACCATTTGCTTAATCCATGATATTACATTTTTCTTTGTTTTGTTTTACTGAATTTGTTTCAGGGTGTGACGCATCATCGACTAGTAGGTTTTACTCCTGTAAATCAAGCAGAGAAGCAGGTAGGGCCAAATGAGACTATGAGAGAATTTGATTTCAGTGATGACATGTAGAGGCTTGGAAGCTGTATGTCCCAACAAAGTCTCTTATGCTGACATTATTGTTCTGGCTACAAGAGATGTTTTTTCCCTGGTAATTACACTTAGTCTTAGAGCATGTAAGAGGAATATTATTAGCAAGCAATTATATGATATTGTATTTGATATGGTGTGGTATGTGCATGTTGGTAGGCTGGCTTATGGTGCTTCGATTGGAAGAAGAGAGGGTGCATAGTTCATAAAAGGAAGCAAAGGTGCAGAATAGGTTTTTTAGAATCTACATTAATCAATGAAATGTGTAGAAACTAAATAAACAATTGCAGTAATAAACAACACATAAATATACAATCATTATAGGATGATTTCTTAAAGAAAACTTTTAAAGGAGAAAAAAATCCACACTCTAAAGCATGTTTAATGTACTATTTAGCAACTAAATGGTCACAATACATTAGAGAGTCTCCTTGCTCTCAACATGAATGAAACCCGGCAATCTAAAGTATGCTCAATGTATTATTTAGCAACTAAATGATTACAATACATTAGAGAGTCTCCTTGCTCTCAACATGAGTGTTCACTAGTAGCAAAAGGATTCTAGAGAAATTTGGGCCACACAAAAGTGAGTTAAAGCTCACACTCTATTTTCCTCCAACCCTAGCACTCAAGAGATAGGCATAATAACACCATAAACCATTTATGGTTTTCCAATTCTACATGCTGGAAACCACCAACAATTAATTGCCAAATGGTGTTCCTTAACATTCATTTCCTACTAGTGATTTGCATTTATTCCTTGCCACTACTCATAATTTATTTTCTCTTACTACTTAGCATTTATTTAGTCCCTTATATTTCTCCATGTTTATTCTTTTCTATTGTTGAGCAATCATTACCTCTTCTTGTACAAGACTACAAGGTGTATGACACACATGTCCCAAGATTCTCCCACTTCATATACCTTGCAAGAGTATAAGGGATCATGCATCAAACCATGAAATAATTGCTACGAGCCATAAAACCCATAGACTCATGGTACCACTTGAATTTTCCTATGCTCGCGAGTTTCATCAATGCATTTACAATATTATGCAAAGTGTCAACTTTCTCTAATATCACCTTTCCGTCCTCCTAACAAAATGGTGCCGGATATCTATATGTTTTTTCTTTGCATGAAAGTTTGGGTTCTTAGCCAAATGAATGACATTGTTACTATCATAATGAGCTATAATAGTTCTATTCCTTAGCCCTACTTTTGAACATAATTTCATAAGCCAAATGGCTTCCTAACAAGAATGAGTAACTATCATATACTTTGCCTCTACAACAGACAAGAAACCATAGTTTGTTACTTTCTTATCCAACATATTACTCCACCAAACAATTGAAACATGTATCCTCTCATAGATTTACTTCTATCTACATCCCATGCCCAATTAGAATCCACATAGCCCTCTATATCATGTTAGCTCATTGTTGTGTGTTTGTCCTAACACTGGGGGTTGATGACCTAGGCTTCGACAAGAGTTGACTAACAAAACCCAAAGGCGTCAAAATAGCAATCTTCAGTCGAGGAACAATGAACATCTCACTCGAGACGCCATGGAAATCATAGAAACCGTCTATTCTTGTGTCAGATGTGAAGAGATAATGCACACAGGGAAACCACTCAATCTTTCATTCATTCATTCGATTAACGATCCATTAACATAATAATAAACATGAATCATTAAAAAAGAATACATTTAACTCAAAAGGCACATATCACTTGACAACGAGAAATGTGGCCTGTATTATATTCATTACTCTTCAGAATGCATACAATCATAATAGCCTCTTTCCATACAGAAAAACACTCTGGACTCTTATTCATTCAATAGACCTTGCATTACACTACGCCATGTGCTCTCTACCCATCCTCTACATAGAACAAAATCCATTGCAAATTATTTTTAGGACTTCTACAAGACTTATGCATAACTAATACAAAGCTCAGACAAGACCCATACATGATTAAGACAAAACTCCCTTCAAACTGGATTGTTCTTTTCTCTTCTTCATTCTTCTTCCTTTTCACTTCAACTTTGTCTGTCCCTCCTTTTCTATAGCACTTTGTCTCTTTCTTCTCTACTCCATTTTCTCCAGTGATCACCAGTTCCACACACTTCTTCTATCCACATGAATTCCACATATCCTCCTTCAAGCATGGAAATCCTATGTAACTTGTCATCTCATCCATCATCTTTCCCATGATCTCTCGAGTTGTCTTTGTTCATCATTCATGAAGATTCTCAAATATTTTCTCTGATTTAGTCTACATGCAATATCTTCTATATCCTTTTGTGTGCAGTAAAAAACTTGGTTGACACACGTGCCTTATTCCTATGGTCGGTGCAACTATTGATTCTTCTTGCACCGTGTAGTGTTGATATGTGCACACAATACTTATTTTTGTGAGCAATGTTGATATGTGTGCATGCACAACTAACCCAAAATATTGGGTGCAAACATGACATCAACACTATCAATTGGCTCATCCTCAAGCCAACGACTCTATTCATGGTTTAACAAAAGAAATTGATGGCACTGACATCATGAGTTCCTAGAGGAACTGCTGGAATTCTCCATCAACCTCATTGAAAGTTTCCTACAACCTTTAAGTGAGTTGGATTACTTCCTTTGCATCAATTTTTGTAACTTGTGAAGAATGAAGGTTAATGAAATCTGAATTTTTGAGCATTGGAGCTGTCGCTTCCCATGTTGCTCCAAGATGAGTATAATAAACTTGGGATTTATTGGATTCTTGATTGGCAATGCTAGAGAGAGTTTGTTGTTCTGATTGAGCTATAATAATCTCTTTATTGTTACTGGTGATTGTTGCCATCATGTCTGGTCGCTCATCTGGAGGTAAGGATGTAAGGGCACTCTTTTGTTGTGTGACCTCTGCTTCCGCATCACATATATGTTCATCGATGACAATTATAAAGTTTTTGGAAGCGAAGAGGTATATGTCTCCATTGTCTGCAATTATCAAACCACTTGGTCTGAGGCCCAGTCAAAAGTGGATTTGGTGCTCCCGTCACCAAGTAGTTTCCCATAGTAGTACAGTCATCCCTGTAGTGACCTTTCAACCAACACATAATACACCATACATTCTCACACACCACTTTATCCTTTTCCATATCTTTCAATTACATTATGATATTTGGAAGTTGGGACTGCACCTACGCCAACCATGCTAATGTCTCACCACCTCCTAGTGTAGCTTCTAACTATATCACGATATCCACATCTTTTGCCTAAGTAGTCACCTTTTGTTGGGTGAGTAGGACTTAGATATGGGGTAGTAGTCCTACAATGAACCACTCCCTATGTTGAACATATTGGATTTAAAATGTCAAGATATCCGACAATATTTTGAACCACTTGTCATAGTCCCATACGGTTTCTCCAGACTGCTTCTTGGTCTCTTTGATCTCAATAATGCACCGTGATTTTGACTTAGGCTTCTAAAAATCCCTAAGTAGATCTTTCTTAATTTCTATCATATACCTTTTCTACCCCACTGGCACAATCTACTTGTACTTCATATACCATGTTAGAGCTCTACCTCACAAAGTGGTCTCCAACTGTGTGATCTTCGACGCTTTGTCTGTGATCCTCTTCATAGACCATATAGATTCACATGTAAACCAATGCTGCTATGCATATTCTTTTCCCATCCCATGGAACAAGAGTAGCCTCAATGTTGTATCTTGACTCACCATCCTCAATTTGGTGCTATTTCCCCTCGACTAACTGTTAGTTGTTGGTGATATTAACACCGACACTCTTCCCTACGAAGTATTTTTGAATTTGTCCTCTTATTCACTCATGTCTTGTATTCTTATTTCTTCTAATCTTTCTTCCTCTACTCCTAACTCCGCACTGTCTAATTTTCTTTCTTCTTGGTTAAAATTGTGCAAGGGGGGTGGTTCAAAAAGGGGGTTCCTTCAACTTCTCTCATCATCTCCATTGAGGGATCCCAGAGAGATTTCTACCTATAGCCACACAATACCATTCACAATAGTTAAAGCCTCTTCCCCTTCTCAGAGGGGTTATTTTCCATATTCTCCTTTTTTGGTGCCTCTACTCTATGCCTCATCTTTTACTAATGTTTCCACATCTCTCAAAATCCAAGGGGATCTGAATTCATCTTTTCTAACCCTACTACCACTACTCTTGGTATCCTCAGTTGATATCCTATTTCTAATGTCACATATCTTCGACAACCTATATCCTTTTGTGCTCCTCTCTAGAACAACAATCTCTCCTACACATCCTCCCGGTGCAATCTTATTCATCTTCATTTTGGGTATGACCCCTCATCTTTCACCCCTTTCCATCTTATTTTCGCTCCTATTTTCATCTTTCCTCCTTAAATCAATCTTTCTTGTCTATCTCTCGAATCTTTCTCTCCTCTTTTCCTTTGGGTTCATTCTCTTCTCACCTCATATCAACATCTTCTCAATCCTTGTAGGGCCCCTATTTTGTCATACTGGGACAGTTTATAGGATCGTGTTTTTACTACTTACCTAGCCACCTACCCATCCCATTGTCCTATAGTGACACATATTTTTTTATTTTAATCTCAAAAGTTAATTTTTAGGTTCAAGGTAATTGCCTTGGCCTAATAATACAGTCTTTCTAGTTTAATGGATACAATATGTTTAATTGCCTAAGTTAACGAATCTGCTGGAATGTTCCTATGGTAAGTTGAGCAGGTCCTGCAGTTTCCTCAACAGTTAGGATTTGCATTGAGCCTTCCAACTGAATGAATGATATGGGTTTTATGGAGAATCAAAAACACATGGACAGTTACCATCTAGATTGTAAAATATCTCGATGCCATGAATGTTATCCTTGGTCAAACTTCAATTGATTCCTGTCGCATGTACAAGTTATTGTGATTTCATGCTTTTAGTCATGAAATCATAACGAATTATCTAATTATGTAATTTGTTGATTGTTGGAAATTTTGAAGAGAAATTTGTAATGCGTAGACTATTTTGAGTCAAATTAGCATGACCCTAAGTGTTGGAATTATCTTGAATGTAATTAGAAAAGGATTTTTGGCCAAGATGAATAGCTAATGTAGGAAAAGGGATGATACTCTACTGAACTTGTACTCTAGTTTAAAAAATATAATTGGAATTGATGTGTGTTCATTATCTGTGTTCTTGAGTTCTTGAGTAGCTTATAACAAACACATTTTTGAGGGAAGGTAGGGCCCCCTTCAACTCAGAAGTAGTGCCTTAAATAGTTACTTTTTTCATTAAGATTAATTTTGATTTTTCACTAGTACAGTTTTAGAATCGATTGTTGTAGTGAGCACAATATTACTTGGGAATAATGATTGGTTAATGTTTGTATGTATTTTTGTGTTTAATTTAATTTATGCCCGTAAGAACAAGGATTGCATGCTTGATTTATGGTTATTTTGATTGATAATCCTTTGAACATATAACTATCAGAGCTGCAAGTTTTTATGCAATAATGGTTATCAATTCCTTGCTGACCTGTAACTACTCCTGATGATTCCCTATCTTCATGCATGAATTAGCTTAGTGTTTATGTTTAATTGAGGGTTTTCAATATAACTAACAGAGTGGATTCAACAGAGTATTGTTAGGTATAAAAATTATATTCAACCTGAATTCCTACCTTATAACATCCAATGTTATATGAGCAACTGATTTCAACTTTTCCTTAATTAAGAATGGTGTGTTTTGATATTTATTTTACATATACTTTGTTGGGAACTGCATAAGTTTACCAACCTATATCAATAATTAATTAATCAAATTATCCCCATATAATTTTACTGACAATCCTATCGACCAAATCATCTCTCTCT
>JZKD02S0425545.1:153705-169764 GCA_000966675.3 Picea glauca
TTATCTACATATAGAGTGATAACAAGGAAATGACCACCATCATGTTTATAATATACACAGTTATTTGATTTAGATATTATAAATCTCAATCTCAACACAAAAGAATCAAACTTTTGGTACCACATTTTAGAAGAGTGTTTGAGACCATATAAATACTTTTTTAAATTGCAAACCAATGACTCTTTACCTTTTCACATAGTGCTCTAGTTGTGTCATATAGATCTCCTCCTTCAATCACCATGTAGGAATGTTGTTTTTACATCCATTTGTTCTATATTTAAATCAAAATTTGTTGCTCTAGATAATAAAAGACTAATAGATGTTAACTGAGCATCTAGGAATATCCTTTTGCAACCAACATTGTTTTGTGCTTTTAAACATTGCCATCTAAACTGGTATTCTTTATTAACACCCATTTTCATCCAATGGGTTTCTATCCATCAAGCAATGGTACCAAGTCCCATGTATCATTATTTCTAAGTGCATCCATTTCCTCATCCATGTCCAATATCTAGGAATCCTTATCTTCCATCTCCATTTCATCTTTCACAATTTTGGGCTCATCTTTGTTAGCAAATAAAGAAAATATACATCTAAAATCAAACAGACTTTAACTATACCTATTTGGTTTCCTTCTTTGTCATTTGAAACTATTTTTTCTTTTGTGTGCCATTTCTTTGATTGATTCAAAGGACTTCTTGTTTTTGTGGGTATGGTTTGAATTCATTAGCCTCATTCCCTCAAACTTTTAGTGCTAGTTGTACCCGTGTAAGAGATCCCATTTTCTTTTAAAAAATCTTCTAAGTTTTCCTTCAAGATTGGTTTTCATTGTTTTAAAAAAGAAAGCTCTATTGATTTGCAACCTCATTTTCGGGTCTTCTTGGAATTTTTATTCCATTTGCAATACATTGTTTCAGTTTTTTTTATAATATTTCTGATTTGTTGTTGCCCATGTTTATTTATTTATTTTTGTGATGCAAAAGGTATAGTTTTTCTTTTGATAGGTATAATCTTTCAAAACACACACACACAATTTTGTTTTCCTTTAAAGAGTTTTGAATTACATTTTGAGCATAATCCAGCTAAGAGTATTTGGTTCATTAGTGGAATTGAAAGTTGTATCGTCAAAATCATTTCAAAGGAAAAAGTTTGCACTTCATTAAGGAATTTTATTTGCATTGGTGCATGTATTTTATTGACAAAGAAAAATCTCTCTCCCTTTCCCTTAAGTAGATCTGCATCGAAAGAAAAGTTTTCATTTTTTGGATATAGCTTTCTTTTGGGATTGGTCTTGAGTCAAAATACCATAAAGTTTCATTATGTTCCCTTTGATTAAACAAGAACCATTTAAAATCAAGCGCAATTAAAAGCAATTATAACATTTTTTTTTTGATAGCAAACCGACAATAGCTCAAGATATAGGTCATTGTAATAGGTTTGGAGAGTTGATTATCCAAGGCCACCAAAAGCGACTAGGACAATTAATGAGCAAAAATCCATCAGTAACAAAACCAATTCTAGGAAAGATCACCTCACACATTATCTGAGCACTAGACCAATATAAGTAAGTGGTTGAGATATCCCCTCTCCATTTTCTTGGTGGGACTACTTCGTGTATTGGGGGTTTTGAGATGTGGACATTTCCAGAGTAACTCCAACGTTCTCAAATTTTGGGTGCCAGGACTTGACCTAGTGTTCCTCGCCCACACGATAGTCTTGATTGGCGATTGTTCCACCCGACCGTATTTTTTTGAAGTGGTAACCTTACTGGAATGTCCTATATACCTACATAGGTGAATGCAAGGGGGAATCCTTGTGGTACCTAAGGCGAACGTTGAATATTTGCTTCAACGAACCAGGGAGGGTATTTTCCCATGGGCTCTTACTTGCACCTCGGGGAGATTTTGTGTGATGGTTATCATAAATGATTCTCGTATCTTCACTAATGGCTTGACATCTTGTCTTTGGAAGACCTGTAAAGCCATTAGTTTGATTGCTTGATATCTTAGATTTAGCTAGGTAGGTGCTTTATGTATTGGTTTCATAAGTGGCCATAGGAGTTTTGTTGATATATTTAATCTATTATCTTAACCATCATGGATGAATCACCCCATCTTCATTCTAGAAGAATATTCGAGTTTAAACTGGAAACATCCTACCACGACAAATGACTAGTTTTTTGACAACTAATGGCTTGTTCTCATCCTCAAACTGACTTAGAAGGTCCTCCACTTTTTGTTTGAAATCTACCTTGTCGTTGTTCTCAAGCTACCATTGGGGCATCCATACCCAACTATTAAGACCTCCAACCATTTGTTAGACAATGAATGAGGCAAACACCCAAAGATACCAATACTAGTGACATGGAAGATATCATAATAGGAGACGATCCAACTGGAGCCATAACCTTAAAAGAAGGCTATCTTAACCCTCCTTCCACCTGTCCTCTACCCAATTATTTCCACCAAATCTTAGGGTAGTAATATTATTCTGATAGTGAATCTTTTTCAACTTTACACACACCCATGTCGAGTGGAAACCCTACCTCTACTGCTCCAATTTTTCCCCCACATTGTCCATCATACCAAGAAATTACATCACCACTTAGTGGATTAGAAACCTACCTGTGTCATCAGTAGGTGGCGCTAGAACCCCACCTCTCTTATCATCCATTGATGTAGGAAATCCACCCGATACAACACCTCAAACACCATTTTCTCTATGGATCCAACCCATATTCCATCTCGTTTCATCCAATTCCCAGTATAGTGCTCATCAAATTCCTACCTTTGGTTCACAATCCAACGTAGGACACATATTTCCAGCTAATCTAGGGAATGGTTTTATATTCTCTTCTAGTAACCCACCAGATAGTAAAAATAAAACAAGTACTAGTTTCCCATTTGGATGGAATCGAAATAGTGGAATTAGTGCTAATCAACCTAGCAGAAATCCCTTCCCTAACGGTAGGAATTTCCCTTGGATTATTACCTTCCCATGGGCTAGCAATGTCCCTTGGGATACTCCCAATGTTGGGGGTAGCAATACCCCTGGAATACCTCCTTTCCTTGGGGGAAACAATGTCCTTTTGGGTGTTCCCAACGATGGGGGAAGAAATACCACTGGACTACCTCCTTTCCCTAGGGGAATTTTTTTCCCTTGGGGTACTCCCAACATTGGGGAAAACAATACCCCTAGAATACCTCCTTTCCCTAGGGGAAACAATATCCCGTAAGGTACTCCCAATTTTGTGGGAAGCAATACCCCTGGACTACCTCTTTTCCCTAGGGGAAACAATGTCCCTTGGGGTACTTCCAATGTTGGGGGAAACAACACCCCTGGAATCCGTCCCTTCCCATGAGGCGGTAATCCCATTGTTATAGGAAGCCCCCCATTGTACGGGAGCAGTAATGGTCCTGATAACATACATTTTTCAGGGAACATCCCTGGGAATGTTCCTTTGACTTGGGGCACCAATCCCCCAAATAATCCTTAACATGGGGTTGCTTATATGAAAATGAAAAACCCTTACCAAGGAAATGGTTATATATCTATAAGAAATCCTTATCGAGGGGGTTATTTTCCTACCACTAGTCAATATATGGGAAGATTGTATGGTCCTTTCGGTCTCAACACGCCTTTACCTTTAGACCAAAATTTGTTTTCAAACACTCATTTTCCATTTTTGTCAACTCTGGAATTATCAGACTTATCTAGACTCACAAACAATCCCATAGTACAAAATACTACTTGGCCGATCATCCTAGTAAAAATTTCTACAAACATTCTGTAATTCGATGGAAAGATGAGAGAAGATCCCACCATGCACATCGTGAATTATAATTTGTGGTGTGTCTCCAACTCTTTATTGTATGATAGCATTCGATTACATCTTTTCCCTTGCACCTTAACTGGAAACTCCTCAAAGTGGTTCATTGAACTACCTATGACCTCATTTAACAGCTTTAACACCTTAGCGGTGGCCTTTTTGACCCATTTCCAATTACCCATACAATACGAAACATGGACAAATATTTTGACCTCATTACGTCAGAACACTACTACACATATCTCGGGCCACATTCATGAGTGGAGGTGGCGAATAAGACTCCTTAAATCCCTAATTCACGACTAACTCTTGGATGATTGGTTTACAAAATCATTATTTCCTCCCATCGCTAAAGATGTTTGATCCAGATTATTTTCAGCACGAAATGAGAGCGGAGATATAATAAATAAATGTACATATATGTATCATATATCCAATAATATAACAGATATTAATAATAGATATAACCATAAACATATAGATACAGTAATACATAATTTCTATTAATGAGCGAAATGTACAAGATTGTAAAAATATAGATCAGTGAAAGGCTCGCTAGAATGGTGGAATCTTATCTTTGAGAATAGATGTGATGGCTACTCACATTCGCAAGAACATGATTGTTACAATGAGGCTCTAAAGGCCTTTTTAACATAAAGAAAATCCAAAACCCTAACACCGAAAGATGAAAAGACAACAATGTTGTGGACCCCGTTTTGGGTAGTTTGGTGTATCAACTTCTTGTGGGCGTAACTTTGGCATACGATCTCTGTTTGGGGCTCATGATAGCTCATTGGAAATATGTCATAGAGGAGATAAATTTTGGGGGCTCAATCAAAGCCTTTATTTATCAATGAGGTGCTCAATCCTGAAAAGCCTTCATTTAGGCCCTCAAAATGGCCCGGGAAGTTTAGGAACCGAAAAATTGCTAAAAATAGTAAATTGCCAATAGATTGTTTTGAGACAGTTGGAATAGGTGGGTGGCCATCAATATCCACCTCGATCAATGTTTCCATGTTCATAGCCATAACTGAGGAGAAATATATTCATCGTTCCTAGCACTTAGATTTATTTATTCATAGTTTGACACACTCTACGACCTTATTCCTCATGCTCCTCGACCATCAAATGATACTCCTCGACCAACACCTAGACCCCATGTTGATGGTATGGTTAGTTCGATCTCTTCCACTACATTTGGCTAGTTGATTGGGAAGTTTAGTCAATTTACTATAGCTACCAATCCCACCTCTTCTATGCCTGCAACCACCTCGACTTCAGCCCCTTCTTAGACCTCCAAGGTAAATAAGGTGCAGTCCACCACACCCAAAAACCCATAGAAATATAGAGGAAAGACGAAAAATAAAAAAAAATAAAAAAAAAGAAGAATTCTTTTGATCAGACAAGACAAAAAACACAAGAACCCAATGTTGGGGGGAAAATCAAAACAAATTTAAAATACCCTTGTATGGTGTATAAGGAGGACCACTTTACCAAATATTTTCCTCTCCTTGTTAAGGTCCACCAATATCTCGAGCAAGGGGGGTATCCTTCCCAACCGGAAATATTAACCAATCCTTTCCCCCCCAACAAAAAAAAATGGTAGCACAAACCCCTGCACCCCCACTCAAGGGAAATGCAAGACCCTCAACCATAAACATTATGATGGTTAAATCTATGGTGGAACTATCCACCAGAGTGAAGAAATACGACATCCCAGAGGGGGAACCTTCATCTAAGGAACCTCCATCGACTTGACCATCCAATGACCCTCTCACATTATAGAAACCAACTTATGAAACTGTCATTCTCCCTCCAAAATGGGTACTTCAACGAACTACCCATAACCCGAATTCCTGAGAAACTCAACATTACAGTAGAGTAGATGATATCACCCAGGCACCATGTTCCATTTCAACAATCTAAGTACTGTAGATTTTTCCTCCATAGCGGAAAGCCTTATTATCATCCATAGGTTGAATTGACCCTTCAGAGTCAAACATTATTTCCTTTGACATAGAATGGAGTGAGCTACATCTCCATGCCACTCACCATGACCGATATTGTCGATTCGACAATCCCATCAACATTTTTTGATATTGCTCAACACTTCCATCCTCATATGGAGTGTGATTATCCTACTCCTCCCGTACAAGTTGTTGACTCTCTAAGTTCACATGACATCCTAGATCCTAAGTTTCCTTTAGAAGAGGCCATCCTAGAATTCATGGATTCCATTAAAAGTCCAAAAGATGAGGTGATGCATCCATCATATTTTCTTGATTATGAACCAATGAGAATCAACGTGATGAGTTTCAACCTAAAACTGGGGGCATTTTTTGGGGCATCTAGTGAAACCCCTAGTCTTAACCCTTTTCCTCGGATTTCATTTCAGAACTTGCCAACAAATTCCTTGCTATCACTTCCATCGAAGATTCACGTTTCATACTTCCTTCATGTCTTGATGGATCCCATCAAGGAGCTTCGATATCTCACAAAACCACTCATCTTGAGTATCTTCATATGCAAAAAATCATTTTTATATGGCATGGCCCTGGCATGATGATCCATATGATACCAACATTAGTTCATGCATTCATTGATTATGAAAAAGATCTTTGGCATGATCCTTGCAATGGGATCTACTTTGTGTAAACCGTAAACCATCAAGATGTGTAGTGCCTTGTACATAGGTGTGTGGTGTGAGTGTTTTTGTTTTGCATACATCATATCCAAAAAATCCAAAAATATTTTCTTTTTGAGATTTCACTATGTGTTTTGACCTTGGAATCTAGTTTACATGTGTTGATGAGATTTTAAAGATGTTTTTTTTTTTTTAAATATGGAGACATCCACTGAATCTGAGCTACATGCCTCTAAATTGGCATATAGGGATAGGTTTTTTCCAGCACTATGCCTTAGGTCCGAACCTAGGTGGCTACAAAATTAGCTAATCCTTTTGCATGTCGTGACTAGGTTGGTAGTTCTTACCCTTCATGGGCACCCTAGTTAGCACCCATATTTCCATTTGGTTCCCATGATGCATTTCCCTATAGGACCAGAAGCCCTCCTTTATTCTTGCCATGACTTGAAGATTGATCCTCATTTTTCCTCTCTTAATATATATTATTGCCATATCCCGAGGGGGGTCCCGAACATTTTAATTGTTGCTTAATGGTTACCTATGCATTTGTTGCTTGCGTCACATCTCCTACCACTGCATTTCTATTTTCACATATCCTACTTACCACTATGAAATATCCTTAACCATCTGCTTCTTTCATTATTTGGCCTTTGTTGTGCACCCAACACCCCTATATGAGAACCCAATTATGAGTGGTCGTCATTTTCCATCTCATTTTTTATTCCATTACTTAAGTCACATTCCATGAGCCTAGAAAATTACCACATACCACTCATTCTCTCCATCTAAGCTTAGTATTACCCCTTTGTCGCCCTCAGTAATCAACCATAAAAATGGTACCCCTTGGGGTCTCCTTTGTCCTCTCAAACTCTCTAAATATGAAATGAAAAACAAGAATATACTTTCTTGGTCTTGTTAAATCCATGATATCATATATGGTCTCCTTTTTTAGATCTCTCTAGAGTCCTTAAATAATTAGAAAGATCGTCGAGCACTATTCTCTGCCCTGGGCTTGAAAATAAATCCATGGGTGAGAATATCGAGCATATTTTCATTTTCTTTCATGCTCGTTCAAACATGAAAGAAAGGAAAAAGAGCGGGGGGTTTTCAATATAGTCATCTCCAAAAATGACAGTTGTCCATTGAGTCTCCCTTGAACATCGCACATGTTTTGCATCCATGTACAAAAGTTGGGTTAACCATTGTCTCTGATTCATTACCATCTCCATGAGTTCTCTGACTCTGCCAACTGGTTACTCTTCTAGTCACACACGATGAGTGTTTTGGTCATTATCGAGTCAATGCTTCCAAGTCAAGTCGTTTGTCATGATGATTTGTTCAAGGGAATTTATCTTGTTTCAAACATTTTTAGTCCTCCAACCCATTTATCTTGGCCATCCTTGAGTCATTTGTGCTTTACTATTACACTCTTCATCCCATATACCTTTATATGTTTCGTGTTGATTGATGGGGGATACATCAAGGCCCTCCTTTGAAATATTTCGTCTTGTCGACACCAGATCATTATCCAAGATCAAAATCTAGAGACCGGTTAGTACCCTGGGACTTGCAGACATCAGTGGTAGGTTCCCTCACATTTCAACAATGGGTTTACATCATTGGATCCTATTGAATTTACCTATGAGTGTTCAACCTCAACTCATTTATTCACACTCATTAGATTGTACTAGGTATCTTGAGGTTCGTCATGATTATCGGTGGATTACCTTGCGTCTATTAACGATATACATCAATGGTCGGTAATCAGATGGTTTCTACAATGATCGACATCATCTCATTTATTTCCATGTTCTATATTCATACTATCAGGGTTTGGGACAAATACCTTAGGTTGGGACCACTACATTCCTCATTGGCATCCCCTCCCAAGCTGCGATGGAGTAATTCATGGGTACTTTAGGGATTGTCTGGACATCAAGTCATCTCACTGATTTGTATATTGTGAAGTAGATCCACATTTGTACTTGGTCATGGCTATGCTCTCACTTGTGACATGGATCCATAATGTATTCTTTCATGTCCATGATCTAGTTAGTTGCATCATGCATGGATCCACAATGTACATTTTTGGTGGCTATGCTAAGTTTCCATTACCGAGCATGGGTATGCCCACCTCAGGAATTTTATTATTATGCATGTTTGATGCTTGTTTCTTCCCATCTTCCTTCTCCTACATCTCTGTGATTATTTCGTAGAGTATTCCATCCATCAGACACCCCTTCTGACCACACACTTTAGGGGGTATCTATTATACATTTATTTTACACCTAATCACCTAATGGACATCATCTAGTGGTTAGCAGGCTGAGACACTAAGTTATGTCACTTTTTCCCATGAGTGTCTAGTACCTTTTTTCATGGTCGCAGACATTCCCTTTACAACTTGTGACCAAAAGTTGATGGTCATGCACTACAAGAATACAGGGTGCAACTAGGTCTGTTACTCCCCAATTAAGATTCATTACAAGGAGATATGTCTTAGGTCTAGGAAGAGCCTAAGGGAGGTAAATTTTGTAGGGTACAATTATCCTACAACACCAATAAAACACTGCAAGCAGATGTTAGAAGTGAGGTCGAATCATCCCACTCTAATGTCACTAGTAATATCTCACCCAACACTAATGTATTAGGGTATATATATTGATGAACAATGATTGCAAATGAATAACTAACACAACCAATGACAAGTACTACTATATCACTTCAGATCAGTTGGTTTCTCCACCCAACTTAAGCGAAATTCTTAGAAAACAATGAGACCTATTCAAGAAAAGGAAACAAACCACACACAAGCATTCAACAAACCAGTTGATAGAAAATTATGTGACCAAAAATACTAAAAAATAAACAAAGAAAATATCAGAACAGTCCACAGAAAAACCCTATTAATCAGAGGATAGACCTAACCTCAAATTTCTATGCTTTTCTGTGAAAATCTATAGTTTTTGTAGATCCTTAGGGGAGAGAGACCTATCAATAGGATATGGTCCTCGCGAGACTCCTATAGTGAAACAAGAAAGGACCTAAGAAAACTTTTGTTTTAAAAAAAGATGGACATGTTCCATATCTGTGTCAAATCTCTCAAATCTACTGGATCTAGGCTTTGAATGAATCAAAGGAAGAATCACAATAAGACACAATCAAATAGAGGGAAGGATTGGCCAAGAGACTCAAACTAGAGAAGAATTATTCCCCAGCAGAGTCACCAGTTATTTTATGGGACAAATTCTCACAGGGATCTTGATGAATACAAAACAAAATATCCCTAAGATTAGCTAAGTAAACCTCTAAGATAGAAATATGTCTATACTTCTTATGATTTTCCTAGATCTAGATTCAAACACATGGATTCATGATTATCCTAAGGATTGGTGAATCTTTCATACCTTTCTTGAGGTTATCCTTCATATCTCTTGGCTATTGCAATCCTGAAAATCCATCCCCAAACTCCACATCTTTCTTTCTACATACAAAATGCAAGAAAAATTTTATACCTCTCTACTTGAGATTAGAATCCTAGATATAATTTGATTATAATCAGATCTACAATAGCATGAATCAAATCTAAACATCCGGTCATCATTTGCAAAAATTTATAGGGGGGAAACCAAATTATATATTAATAAGTGTAAGAGTAATACAAAAAACTCATACCTTTGTTTTTGATGCTTGCTTCCTTGACCTCCTTTCTACTTTCTCCTCTTCTAACTCCTTGGTCAGGCTAGGCTTCACTAACTTGTAGATGTGGTAGATGGAATAAGTGCCTCTACAATTGGATAGCATAAAATTACCATGAATTCTTCCCCCTCTTTCCCAAGGCTTGCCTTTGTTATATATCTCTTTAGAGGAGGCTTGGGAGAGCTTATAGAACTTCTAGAGACCACTAGATACTTGAATGATGTGATTTTCTATTCCTTTTCCATGAATATCCAACTCATCCCTTGCTTATCACCTCGTAACTCCCAAATTCTAGAAGCTTTGCACTGCCTTGCTTGTTGAGCCACTAGTGACCAATGAGAGCCCTCGCTTTTTTTCCACTAGGTGTCAAACGAGGATCTCCAAAAATGGGGTAAAACTTACGAAAAATATATATTCTAGCTTATATCCTCTTATGGATTTCTCTTTGGAATATAGGGTGGAAATTAAGGCTATAACAGATGCCCCCTGATGTGTGAGGTCAGGAAAGGAATGGATGACCGAAATACATTACAACAAAGTAGTGTCCATGTGAGGCAACATGAGGAGAGAGAAAATGACTTTTGAAAGTCAAAAGAGTCTTGCAAGCAAAAACCAAGAATGAGAGAAAAATAGATCATCCCCTAGGTAGACATACCCAGACTTTGAATGAGCATGGACACCAAAAAATACACTACGGATCCATGAAATGAAATGCTAGATCATGGCCACAAAAGAATACACGATGGATACATTTCATCAAAAATATCGTAACCATGAGACAATACAATGTGGATCTACGTCATGAACTCAATCATAGCCACCAACAAATACAATGTGGATTTGTTTCATGAACACAATCATTTCCACCAACAAATACAATGTGGATATATGACACAACATATAGATATTAGGAAGACAATGATCAATAAGGGAAGTTCCCTCGAAGTCTTCAAAGTACTCATATCCAAGTGATATACTCCATTGCAACTTGGGAGGGGATGTTGTAAAGGAATGATGTGTCCCAAAAACCAAGGTCATTGTCCCGAACCTCGATGGTACAAATATACACATGCGAATGGATGTAGAGTTGTTGAGCATGCTAGAAACCATCTGATTAGTGGTCATTAAGGTATACCATTAAAAAATGTGAGGGGAACCACCGATGATGAATATGGACCCCAAGGTACCTATTACAATCTAGCAAGTGTGAATAGAGGATATGATGTCGAACACTCATAGAATCAACTGATCAAGAGTCAATGATGTAAACTCACTGTCAATCATGAGGAAGCCTACCATTAAGGACTACAAGCTCCAAGGTACTAGCTAGTTTCTAGATCCCTCTCCTAGATAATGTGTTGAAGTTGATAGGAAGAGATCTGTTGAAGGAGTGACTTGATGCATACCCCATCAATCGACATGAAACACACAATAACAAATTATGTGAAGAGAGAGTATCACTAAGTACAATTGACACAGGGATGGTCGAATCAAAAAGTCAACAAAATAAAAAATGGTTGACTTAGGCTTGAAATTCCCTTGAACATATAGAATGACACAATGGTGACTTGGAAATAAGACATAATAGTTGGAAGAATATAGTGCAACAACATAGGAGGCATTGAGGTACTCTCCATAATGACTGGAAGAGTAACCTGTTGGAGGATTATCTCTAACTGTAACACCCTCCTCGTTACGACAACAACTCTGATAACAGGTGCAAATTTTTATTTATTTATTTTTTGGTTAAGGTGTGTGCGCGCATGTAAAAAGGAAACAGACATACTTGACTCACGTAGCCACCCGACGACTAACAAGATGCAACCACGATGATCACAACAAGAAGACATAAGGCGCACAACAAGTAACTGCAAGCATTAAATGACATACGGTGTTATGTACAATACGAACACAGATGGAAGAATCCATAGTAGTAGATTTTACTATTTCTGCACAGGAAAGCAGGGCGTTTAATCTTAGTTCTCTGCTCCAGAGAGAGAGAATGTCAGATAGGCTCCTGGCCGACTTCTCAGGAAGAAACTAGTAATCTATGTCAGGAGGTCACAGTGATGGGAACTCTGCCTTTAAAGAGCCCGAAACTACTGATACGACCTGGATTCTTTACACAGAAAATAATCACACACACAGACTTATATATAGAGCGACTAGCTTTATCAGATCGAAGAGTCTGATATCATACCACTGTGAGTTTGGACAATTCCAATTATAGTACTAACCCTGAAAATAATTCGACCCTAAACGTCAACATATAAATAAACAACGACTTTATTAACCCTAAATTTAACAGCCCATCCCTAAGCCAATCAAATAAAAGCATTGCAAATAAACAATGAGGAGCTCGCATTCATAATTTATCAAGGATAGCATAGCAATATTCCTATTGCAATAACCTTACATTTTATAAGACATCAATCACATGGAATTACAAGAACATTCCCTAGTCATAACCATCTCCTCACTATTTGTAGTAAAATAACATTTCAACTAAAAACAAGGATTTTACATTTTATTCGTTATGAATAACAATGACACTATGGTAACATTACCATAACCTAACCATATCATCACTTTTACATTCCCAAAAATATTCAATTAAAAATAAGGAGTTTACATTTTATATATTGACAACTAAATAAGGACCAACTCTTTATCCCTATGTTATCTATAACAACTACCTTAATCAATACCGCAACGATAACCAAATACTCAATAACATTACTATGAACAAATGCATTAACATAAACATCACTCTACCTTAACAACCATAATGATAAGGTTTTGGTTTTAGAGCTACCCTACTTACTAGCAGTAACATTATCCATCAATGACATTTAAAATTTCGTAATGGTAAAGCATTTAATACTATTATTCCTTGACATACACACCAACTACAATATGATTATTCCATAAATACAAAGGGGGCATTAAAACTTTGCTCTGCTATACCACATAAAAGGCATTTAAATAAATCTGAAGTCATTGAATTTCATAACAACAGACTCAGACCACTGGCCACATCACATTATTCGGCGGCTAACAACTGGAAACACCCAACGACAAAAATTCAGGAAACGAATTTAATTTAGGCAACGATCAAAGGGAAATTATCAGAACATCAGTTAACTCGGTGGCCATCAATTGGCAACTACCGATATGGCCCAATCGCCTGAATAAGATACCTCAACGCGCAGAAATCAAGCAAAACGTAGAAGGGAAAAATACCAAAATATACAAGTAATAAAACTCATTACCCAGCAAATCACCGTCATGCATGAGTAGCTTTGAAATTGACTTATTTTAACTAAGATCTAAATGGGTGTAACAAATAGACTTAAACATGCGTAAAGGACAATTTAATTTCCAATCTAAATCTATTTCGTTTCACATAATTACTGGAAACCTATTGTATGTGAGTTTCAATACTTTGGATCTCCAACGTTTTGCTAAATCCATGTTTAATCATACTTAATGCATCCAAGAGATAATAAAAAGAGATTAACGGTTCAATGTTTGAAAGTTTAACGATTGGTTTCAAAGCACTGAAACTCATCAATAACTCAATTGATCTAATATCGTATTTTGTTGCTCTAATAGAAAATGGATTGAATATATTGTTGTGAATTCTATTAAATCTTATAGTTCAGATCTGTTTCTGATTTCTGGAATTCATTGTTTAAAGGTTTGATAACTGGTTTAATGCATTTGGGCACAACTTTCTTAAGAATTTTGCAATAGTAGTGATCTAATCCATCTCAAGCATGAAATTTATGCTCTGAAACTTTGAACAACCTGCGTAAAAATCAGCAATTCATACTTGCTATAATATTGTTTGATGGTTATTAACACGTTGAAATTTGGATGATTGTCTTACATAAGTTTGAAACATCATAGCTTGAGCATCTCACTCTTTAGGCACTCTATTGTATCACATAAACCCAATCAACATTAAATATTTCTGAGAAACTTGCTTTAACTTGAAATTTCATCTTGATTACAACGTTGTTCCCTGAAATTTACTGTGGTATAAGATCTAGTCTTAAGAAACAACAACGCAGACATTTATTAAGAGAGAATCATGGCAACCCAGCAACAACACAGTCAGAGGTCAATACAGTCCAGGGCCACATTCACCATCCTTGCAGTTTTAAAGTGTAATTGTAAAACGCTAGCCACGTAGCAAGAATCACAATTGCCAAAATGAAATTACAGTAACCATATAAAACGAATTGCCAGAACACATCTGCCAGAACGATTTGCAGTAACCATTACAAAAAAATTGCCAGAATGGATTAGTAGTAATCATTACAAAACAAAATGCCAGAGAACGAAATTACAACAACAATATAAAACGAATTGCCAATACACTCATAGCCAGATTTAAAAATGCCCCCAGTTAGATATAAACGCCCAAAGTCATATATAAATTCCCACATTAAAACAAACGCCCACAGCCATATATAAAAATTCCCACCATCATTTATAAATGCCTACAACAATACAAAATGCCCACAGTAAGATATAAATGCCCCCATCATTACAAACGCCCATAAACATATATAAAAATGCCCACCATCATTTATAAATGCCTACAACAATACAAAATTCCCATAGTAAGATACAAATGCCCCCATCATTACAAACGCCCATAAACATATATAAAAACTCCCACATCAATACAAAAACACCCACAGAAGTTTATAAACACCCAAAGCAATGTAAAAACGCCCAGGGAAATATAAAAACGCCGAGTGTCTATGTTCAGCCTTTACCTACTAACACTCTAGACATCTAGCCACAAAGTTGACTATGTCGGCCTTTATTCCCTTCCAGAAGAATAAGGGTTTAAGGTCTGCCCTCATCTTCGTGACTCCTGGGTGAGCCATGTAAACCAATCTATGAACCTCGCTCAGGATCAACATCCTCAAATCGTCGTTTGGTGGTACGTAAATCCGACCTCTAAACCTCAATAACCCATCTCTATCAAAAGAAAATCCCTCATATCATAGTACCATCATTGTGTTTTTTCCGAAAAAACCATCGACCTCTATGTACCATTCGTCGTCACCCTGTAAAGTGAGAATTTTCTCACGTAATTTCATCTGAAGAGGCAACGCCGAGAAGATGCGTGGTATCCGACTCAAAGCATCAGCCACTCGGTTCATTGTTCCCTTTATGTAAGTAATCTTGAAGTCGTACTCACTAAGCAATTCTGACCAACGCCTTTGTTGCGTATTCGGGTTGCTTTGCATAAAAATGTGTTGTAGTCCACAATGATCAGTCCTTAATTCAAATTTTCGTCCAACAAGGTAGTGTCTCCAAACCTTCAAGGCATATACGATGGCTAATAACTCCAAATCGTGCGTCGCATAGTTCTCCTCATGCCTTCTCATCTTCCTCGAAATGTAAGCAATCATTCATCTGTCTTGCATCAAGACTCCACCTAAACCTTACTTGGATGCGTCAGTGCATACCAAGAAGTCTGTGTCCATGTTAGGGACCTTTAGTATCGCTGCTTTGGTCAACAACTCTTTAAGCCTTCGAAATGCTTCCGAACATTTCTCGGTCCAAACAAACTTCTTGTTTTTCTTCTGCAATTTCGTGATCGGATTTGCTATCTTCGAAAATCCCTCGACAAACCGTCGGTAGTATCCTGCTAAACCCATAAAACTACGCATTTCTATGACATTCATCGGCATAGGCCATTCCATAATAGCCTCAACCTTGGCTGTATCCACATAAATACCTTCACGAGAGATGACATGCCCTAAGTAGTGAATCCTCGATTGATAAAAAGAGTATTTGGACAACTTCCCATACAATTTGTGCTCTCATAGACACTGTAGTACCAAGCGCAAGTGCTCGTCAT
>JZKD02S0425545.1:169814-184463 GCA_000966675.3 Picea glauca
GAACACCCCGTTCATCAAAATCATAAATACCCCTGGGGCGTTTGCCAGACCAAATGGTAGAACAGTAAACTCGTAATGTCCAAATCTCGTCTTAAAGGCAGTCTTAGGGACGTCATCCTCCTTGATCCGCAACTAGTGATACCCTGATCGCAAATCAATCTTGGAGAACACCGTCGCACCCTTCATTTGATCGAACAGATCATCAATTCTCGGCAAGGGATACTGATTCTTGATCGTCGCCTTGTTCAGTTGATGGTAGTCAATGCAAAGCCTCCACGATCCGTTCTTATTCCGAATGAAGATAAGTGGTACACCCCATGGTGACAACTTAGGGAGTATCAGTCCCAGGTCCAACAACTCCTTCAATTGCATTTTCAACTCTTGCAACTCCGGGGTCAATATCCGATAAGGCATTCTTTATATCGGTTCGGTCCCCGGTTTCAGGTCTATGGTAAACTCCAATTCCCTTTCCGGTGGCATCCCAGGTAACTCCTCTGGAAATACGTCTGCAACCTCCTTCACCACCGGAAGGTGTTCTAGACCTTCCGCTACTCCCTTTTCGTTTAGCGCAAGGATTGCATAAAGCTTGCACCCCTTGCGCATACTCTTCCGTAACTGTAAGGAAGTGACGAACCTCAGTGATACTCCCTGGTTCCGTCCTCTAATCACATGTCTCTGTCCTTCATCATCAACCAAGCTCAACCGTTTCATCTTACAGTTGATTATAGCCTCATGCAATTCCAACCAATCCATACCAATCACGACGTCATAAGATCCTAAGATCGTGACATACAAGTTGACCCTCGCGACAAACTCTCCCAAGTTAAGGGCACAACCCGTAACTTTTCCTCCAACCTTCTGTTTGGCTCCTGAAGCCATCTCTACGAAGCTAAACTCATCTTGTTTGACAACCTTTACCTTAATCCTTTTTAGCGCTGCACCATAAATGAAACTCTCAGTAGCACTTGGGTCTATAAAAATACTAAGGGTCTGGTCAGCGATAGTACCTATCGTCTCGAGCACAGTCGACTAGTGCTCTTCCTGGCGGTTATTCACCGCTACATGAATCCGATCGACCTTGCCCATATCTCCCACTATAGTGGGTCCGGCTAATCTGGACGCTCTGGTCCTCTCCACAGGACAGTCGCGTTGGTAGTGTGGCTCCCCACACGTCCAACACCCCTTCTTTGGCCCAGTAGTCCTAGTACCCAAAGTAGAAGATGACGGCCCACCAGCCTGGAACCCAGGTCTTTTCTGCTGAACAGGATTAAACTGCTGCTAATGTGGGCGACGCTGCTGCTGATGTTGTGGTCCCCAATAAGGTGCTCGCTGCAAAGGCGGTGGTCGTCGGGGTGTAGTGAAAGTGGATCCTCTCTGGAAGCCACGATATCCCGGCATATGTCTCGCTAGTGTCTGATGTTGCGGTGTACCAGATGAACCCTGCCCTGCTGGTCTCGCTGGAGTCCTAGTCTGACCCCCACTGATAAGCTCCTCCTCTGCTATGAGGGCGTTTTGGACAACATCGTGCAAGGTTTGAGGCATCAAGATCCTAACCTTTGCACGTAGGCTGCCTTTAAGGCCAAACATGAACCTGTTGACCTTGAGCTTCTTAGTGTTAAGGTGCAAATCATACCAAAGCAGCTCCATAAAACGTGCCTTGTACTCGGGCACCGTACGACCTCCCTTTCGTAATGAGTTGAACTCATTGAGCCGACGCTCAATGAATTCCTCTGAAAGGTACCTCTCTCGGAACCGTTCCCATGACACGTCTTCAACGACCATGTTCAGCTGCAACAGGAATGTCTTCCACCATAGAAGAGCGCTCCCCTTCAGTTGAAACACCGCCATGCAGACTTTCATGTTGGAGGTATAATCGCGAAATGCGAAGCACATTGCCATATTCTCCAACCATGCCTCGGCGGCGGCGCCATCTGGGGAACCAAAGATCTCGGGAAGTTTAACCTTCTCGAGTTCACGGTGAATGCTACCTGTAACGGCCAGTGCGCGCGGCAGAACCTTAGTGGGTACCAGCGCCCTGGCCTCGTCTCTGTCCAATCAGCTGATCAGTGCCTCGGACATGCGCTGAAAAGATCTCATCATCCCAACAACATCGCTAACTGCTATCTACTCCTGTCCGAGAACCTGCTCGCCTCCCTGGGGGTTAGACACCTCAGGCGTGGATGCTACTGGAGGCGTCACACCTCCTCCCCTAGCACCCCGTCGTCTGCCTCCGCAACGTCCTCTAACCATGATCACCTGCATGCACACAAGCAACTCGATCAACAACAGTATAATCAAACCTAATCATGTTAATGAAAGCCGTAGAGAATCCCAAGTCGCAGGTCGAACCGGCTCTGATACCATATGTAACAACCTCCTCGTTACAACAACAACTCTGATAACAGGTGCAATTTTTTTTATTTTTTTTTGTTAAGGTGTGTGCACGCATGTAAAAAGGAAATAGACACACTTGAGTCATGTCACCACCCAGAGACTAACAAGATGCAACCACGATGATCACAACAAGAAGACATAAGGTGCACAACAAGTAACTGCAAGCATTAAATGACATACAGTGTTATGTACAGTATGAACACAGATGGAAGAATCCATAGTAGTATATTTTACTATTTCTGCACAGGAAAGCAGGGCGTTTAATCTTAGTTCTCTGCTCTGGAGAGAGAGAGAATGTCAGATAGGATCCTGGTTGACTGCTCAGGCAGAAACTAGTAATCTCTGTCAGGAGGTCATAGTGGTGGGAACTCTGCCTTTAAAGAGCCCGAGACTACTGATACGACCTGGATTCTTTACACAGAAAATAATCACACACACAAACTTATATATAGAGCGACTAGCTTTATCAGATTGAAGAGTCTAATATCATACCACTGTGAGTTTGGACAATTCCAATTATAGTACTAACCCTGAAATTAACACGACCCTAAACGTCAACATATAAATAAACAACGACTTTATTAACCCTAAATTTAACAACCCATCCCTAAGCCAGTCAAATAAAAGCATTACAAATAAAAAATGAGGAGCTTGCATTCATAAGTTATCAAGGCTAGCATAGAAATCTTCCTATTGCAAGAACCTTACATTTTATAAGACATCAATCACATGGAATTACAAGAACATTTCCTAGTCATAACCATCTCATCACTATTTGTAGTAAAATAACATTTCAATTAAAAACAAGGATTTTACATTTTATTCATTATGAATAACAATGACACTACGATAACATTACCATAACCTAACCATATCATCACTTTTACATTCCCAAAAATATTCAATTAAAAATAAGGAGTTTACATTTTATATATTGACAACTAAATAAGGACCAACTCTTTATCCCTATGTTATCTATAACAACTACCTTAATCAATACCGCAACGATAACCAAATACTCAATAACATTACTATGAACAAATGCATTAACATAAACATCACTCTACCTTAACAACCATAATGATAAGGTTTTGGTTTTAGAGCTACCCTACTTACTAGTAGTAACATTATCCATCAATGACATTTAAAATTTCGTAACGGTAAATAATTTAATACTATTATTCCTTGACATACACATCAGCGACAATATGATTATTCCATAAATACAAAGGGGGCATTAAAACTTTGCTTTGCTATACCACATAAAAGGCATTTAAATAAATCTAAAGTCATTCAATTTCATAACAACAGACTCACACCACTGGCCACATCACATTATTCGGCGGCTAACAACTGGCAACACCCAACGGCAAAAATTCAGGAAATGAATTTAATTTAGGCAGTGATCAAAGGGAAATTATCAGAACATCAGTTAACTCGGTGACCATCAATTGGCAACTACCGATATGGCCCAATCGCCTGAAGAAGATACCTCAATGCACAGAAATCAAGCAAAACGCAGAAGGGAAAAATACCAAAATATACGAGTAATAAAACTCATTACCCAACAAATCACCGTCATGCATGAGTAGCTTTGAAATTGACTTATTTTAACTAAGATCTAAATGGGTGTAACAAATAGACTTAAACATGCGTAAAGGACAATTTAATTTCCAATCTAAATCTATTTTGTTTCACATAATTACTGGAAACCTATTGTACGTGAGTTTCAATACTTTGGATCTCCAACGTTTTGCTAAATCCATGTTTAATAATACTTAATGCATCCAAGAGATAATAAAAAGAGATTAACGGTTCAATGTTTGAAAGTTTAATGATTGGTTTCAAAGCACTGAAGCTCATCAATAACTCAATTGATCTAATATCGTATTTTGTTGCTCTAATAGCAAATGGATTGAATATATTCTTGTGAATGTTATTAAATCTTATAGTTCAGATCTGTTTCTGATTTCTGGAATTCATTGTTTAAAGGTTTGATCACTGGTTTAATACACTTGGGCACAACTTTCTTAAGCATTTTGCAATATTAGTGATCTAATCCATCTCAAGCATGAAATTTATGCTCTGAAACTTTGAACAACCTGCGTAAAAATCAACGATTCATACTTGCTATAACATTGTTTGATGGTTATTAACACGTTGAAATTTGGATGATTGTCTTACATAAGTTTGAAACATCATAGCTTGAGCATCTCACTCTTTAGGAACTCTATTGTATCACATAAACCCAATCAACATTAAAGATTTCTGAGCGACTTGCTTTAACTTGAAATTTCATCTTGATTACAATGTTGTTCCCTGAAATTTACTGTGGTATAAGATCTAGTCTTAAGAAACAGCAACGCAAACATTTATTAAGAGAGAATCATGGAAACCCAGCAGCAACACAGTCAGAGTTCAATACAGTCCCGGGCCACATTCACCATCCTTGCAGTTTTAAAGTGCAATTGTAAAACGCTGGCCACGTAGCAAGAATCACAATTGCCAAAACGAAATTACAGTAACCATATAAAACAAATTGCCAGAACACATCTGCTAGAACGATTTGCAATAACCATTACAAACAAATTGCTAGAATGGATTGGCAGTAATCATTACAAAACAAAATGCCAGAGAACGAAATTACAGCAACAATATAAAACGAATTGCCAATACGCTCATAGCCAGATTTAAAAACACCCCCAGTCAGATATAAACGTCCACAATCATATATAAATGCCCACATTAAAACAAACGCCCACAATCATATATAAAAACACCCACCATCATTTATAAACACCTACAGTAATACAAAATGCCCACAGTAAGATATAAACGCCCCCATCATTACAAACGCCCATAAACATATATAAAAACACCCACCATCATTTATAAACGACTACAACAATACAAAATGTCCACAGTAATATATAAACTCCCCCATCATTACAAACACCAATAAACATATATAAAAATGCCCACATCAATATAAAAACACCCACAGAAGTTTATAAACACCCACATCAATGTAAAAACGCCCAGGGAAATATAAAAATACCCACAATGATATGGACATGCCTACAGTGATACAAAAACACCCTTTGTAATATTTAAACGCCCACTGCAATATGAAAATGCCCACGACAATATGAAAACGCCCAGATTAAAATAAAACGCCCACGACAATATGAAAATGCTCAAATTGAAACAAAATGCCCACGACAATGTGTAAAAACACCCACAGAAATGTAAAAACGTAGACAACGACGCAAGGCACAGCGGGAGATCGCACAGATCCAAGGAAGGTCGGCAATGCCGAGATCATCATTTTTTTTTATCTAATACCAACATGCAATAGCAGAGTAAGAAGTAATATTTTTATAATTGTCCCACAATTACAATCGCCGAAGAGCAAGGCAAGAAACCAATTAATCCAACAAGAAGCCAAGCTGTTGAAGTTAAGTATTTTTCATCACACAATGCCAATACAAAAATGTTGATAACAATAAAAGAGGGCTAAGGTCCTAATACCTTCTATCATGCAAATGAAAAACATATCGTTGCCTTAACTCCTGCCTCGAATGATGACCCCGCGCTCCGTGCCGCTCCTGCTCCGTGCCGCTCCCACTCGCCGACCATAGAGACTACACCGATACTTCCCAACGAATCACTAGGGGTACTCTGCTTCCCCCTTAGCCCCCCGAGCCGCAAAGGGGCCACACACAATCCAGATGGTCTGTCTAGGTTCCCAGCTCGCCTTGCAAGGTCGAGCTACCACTCCTATCCAAGCTGGAAAAATCCCAACTCTCCACAAGTAATTAGTCAAGTCACAATTCCGGCAGCGTAACGTTACGCTAACAACCGATCCCTTTCTTCCTCATTTTCCCTTTCTTTTATAGAGTTTTTCCAACCTCCAACTTTCCCTAAATCACATTTTAATTAAGTTTTAATAAAAATATACTAAATATTCTCCTTCGCACAAGTGTCATCCATCCACCTCTTTCCTCAAGTAATTATTTTTTTTAAATTATTAATTTACTCATTTCCCTCACCTACCTAGAGTTGCTCCTAAATTTCCGCCTAGGTGTTCCTAGATCCCCTTACATGTTTTAAATAATTTCCCTAAAAATGAAGTTACTAAATTAGCTCAAATTAGAAGGTTCTTAATTGCAGATTCCTTACTATGTTGACCTTGATTTTTACCATAAGTTCCCAACTTTCCTTTATTATGTTTCCTCCAATCCTTAGTTTCCTAATTTTTATTATTTCCTTCTTTCCACTTTTTACTAAACCCAAAATGGTAGTTGCGCTATTAAATCTTTCCCTTTTATTATTTATTTAATATCTTTTGTACTTTCACAAGTTAAGAAATAATTTCTTCTTTGCAAATTTTTAAATCTCTTAGTTTAATTAAATTCTTACTCTCTTCATTTACCCCAAGAGTTTTATGAAGACTAAACTATCACTTAAGTGGGTTTTTGTTTAAATTTTTAATTTTATTCTAGGGTCTTTTCTTAAGGTTAGACTAAATTTTTACCCTAAAAAGTTTTAGACTTAGGACTTAGATTCTAAACTGGGCGACACTTGGTTAGGGAAGTTGTTTAAGGATTTCTTAAGGCGTTAATGTCTTAGGGCCATCTAGGTTTGTTTCTTCATATCATCAACGCGACGTGCCCTTCAGGATGCACCACGTGCTCCAAGGGTGCAACTCGCCTTGGTTGTTTCTTTTGCGCGACGTGCCCTTCAAGATGCACCACATGCTCCAAGGGTGTCACTCACTAACTTGTGTTTCTTTCATGCGACATGCCCTTCAGGATGCACCAGGTGCTCCAAGGGTGCCACTCGCCAACTTGACTGATTGGTAGACATCTATAACCCCTGGAGTCAACACTCCGCCAGGTGAACTTGTGGGAGACTAAGGGCTCTAAGGAATAAGGCCTCCGCCTTATTGTGCACCCCTTAGAATCATCGTGAGCGATTGTCGCAGTCTTCCCTCACGGCATCATGGATCCTCTCGAACTAGGTAATCATTAACCTATAGTTCGAGCCATGACGGGAGTGCTAGTAGGCTGTGGCAGGGCTGTTGTCCACACCTCTCCCTCAACCTCTCTGGAATTCGTGTGTGGCCCCTTTACTCCATATGTGAGTCTGGTCGACAATCTATCATCAGCCTGCATCATCAACAATCGTGTCAGAACATGTCAACATCATATTATCAAATCAATGAAATATCACAGTAAATAAATCAACCCAAATAGCACACTCCCTGACTCAATATGGAGTCCAAGGGGTTCCACTGATGCCTCTGCATCCTAAAGGTCCAAAACCCTGCACACTCAATAAAACTGAGTCAATAGCACCTATCTACGTCAAAGCAGTAAAACATCATGTCATCTATCACAACGCATCATAATCAAGGATAAATGTTTTAACATCATATAAGTCCAGATCACTTGCGAGAAAGTGTCCTCAAAGAATAAGTTTTCTCAGTGCGCCAGAGCGGGATGTTACACTAACTCATATTCCTAGGATGACTCCTAGGGAATATGAAACCCAATTGTATTATGATGAATCAAATAGGTGCCATGTTCAAGGGATACTCGACTGACGTTGCCATTTTGAGAATAGACCAATGGTGAAAAACCCCCACTCTTTTTTTTTCCTAATTCATGGTTTAATGAGCGCGAAATAGGAATAAAAGTATGCTTGGTCTCCTTCATGGTTTAACAAGAATGAAAGAATGATGCAAGTTTTCTCAATGTGTTTTTTTTCGTTCAGTTTTAACGATCCCAAAAAATAGTTAAAAGGATACTCGTGAGTGTCTTTTTCGTGTCCTTTTACGAGTCTGAAAAACAGATAAAAGTATACTCGATGGGAGAGAACGAGTGGATTAATAGGATGCTCCTATATTCAAAGTGCATGGAACTGAACTAAGAAGTGAGAAATGAAAATGGTACTAGCAAGTGAGATCCACTCTTAGCATCTATTGTCTCCTTGGGTAGGTGGATGCAAAATAGAGGCCAAATAATGCAAGAGGTGATTGGTCAAGGATACTACAACAACGACAAGTAGGATTAAGGAAAACAATAGTGTAGCGGCAGGAAGAATAACGCGATCAAAAAATGCATAGGTGAACATTAAGCACCAATAACAGTTTTCAGGAACCCCCAAGGGATGTGGAAAAAATATAGACAAAGAGAGGAAAATGAGGCTCAATATTCAAGTCATGATGGGGCTAAAGGAGTTCTCCCGGGCCTACGGGAACATGCAACATGGGAACCAAATGGAAATATGGGTGCTAACTAGGGAGCCCATGGAGGGTAGGAACTATCGAACCAGTTATGACATGAAAAAAGAATGGCCAATGTCACAACCAACCGAATTCAAAGCTAAGGGATAGTGTTGGATGTATGGATAGTTAATAATGCAATGCAGGAAATGAAGATAAAAACCTATCCCTATATGCCAGTTTGGTGAAAACATACGTCAAGTTCATTGGAATTCGCCATCTTTGTAAAAAAATCCCCGTAATCCTGTCAACACATGTAAACTAGATTCCATGGGTCAAAACACATAGTGAAATCACAAAGAATAAAATATTTTTGGATTGTTTGGATATGATAAATGAAAAACAAAAACACTCACAATAGACACCTATGTACAAGGCACTACACATATTGATTCTTTATGCAAATTAGATCCCTTCATTAGGCTCACGACAAGGATATTTTTCATAATCAATGAACTCATGAATCGTTTTCAACAGCATATGGCTCACCATGTCGGGGCCATGCCACATAGGAATGAAACTCTGCGGCCAAAGATACTCATCATGAGTGGTTTTTTGAGCTACGACAGCTCCTTGATGGGACCCATAAAGACATGAAGGAGGTATGAAACACAAATATTCAGAGGAAGGGAGGGTAGAGAACTCATTGGAAAGTTATGAAAAGGTTATCTGAGGCAGAAAAGGGAAAAGATTGGAAGGTCTACTAGATGCCCCAACAAATGACCCCAGTCTTGGATTGAAACTCATCATGCTAACTCTCAACAATTCTAAATGAAGATGAGATGATTGATGCATATCCTCATCCTTTTGATTTTCTATGGAATCAATGACTTCCAAGATGGCCTTTTCTAAAGGAAACTCAGTATCTAGTAAATCTTGTGAACGTAGAGAGTCAACAACTTGTGTGGGTGGAGTAGATTGATCACACTCCATATGACGATGGAGGTGTTGACCAATATCAATTGATGTTGATGGGATTTTTGGGTCAAAAATCTCGACCGCGATGAGAGGCATGGAAACTCCATATTATTCAACATCCTTGGAATGAGGTACCACCCAAGGATCAACAAAGCCAAGGGATCCATAGGTAAACGATGAAATTATGTTGATAGGAGTGATTTTCACAATGAGAGACGGTGGGGAAAGGGGAAATATTCCCATCGATGAAGGATATTTGAACATCCATGATCCATATTTATGAGCGGAACAAAATAAAAAAAAAATATTTATAATATTAACACAGAGACACAATGAATAATAACAGAGATACAGTAAAACTTGACTTCTATTAAATAACAAATATGTTGAAACTATAAAATGAAGACTGAAAACAATCTTGCTAGAATGGTGGCAACTTATCTCTAAGAAGAGATGTGAGGAATACTCTCATTCAAAAAATGGAGATGAGTAAAATGAGGCTCTAAAGCCCTTTTTACAATAAACATGGATGCCAAAACCCTAAACATCCAAAAACCTAACCCTAGGAGATGAAGTGCCAAAAGTCATGTGGGTCTCATTGGGGTAAGTTAGTTTATCAACTTCCCGGTGTCATAACTTTTGAATACGATCTTTGCTTGGGGCAAAAAATAGCTCGTTTGAAAGGAATTGATGAGGAGCTTCATTTAGGGGAGTAAATCAAAGCCTTAGAATTTAATTAGGGTTCCCGGTCGTGAAAAAACTTCGTTTAGGCCCTCAAAATGGCCCCAGAAGTGTTGGACCCCAAAAACTACTAAAAATAGTAAATTGCCAAAAAATTGTTTTGAGCCAGTTGGAATAGATGGGTGGCCACTGAGAAACTCTTGGATCAATCCCCACATTGACATTCATTTAATATTGTGTGTTATCACCGACAAAGGTACATTAGACCCCGTATTGGATCCAAGGTCTTGGGTAAACGCGAGCTGATCAATCGTAACATTTTTCCCTTGATGAGGGAAGCATGGGACCCTGAAGACCAATGAGACAACTACAGTCATATCCTAGAACCAAGTACACCTGAGTAACAAATTGTGCTCAAGAGGTGTGTTGAAAACCTCCACATCGATGAAGACAGTCTTACCACCTAACTCGATGGGTAAGTCGGTGATTATTCCATGGGGTTGGAACATATTTCCATCGAATGATTTCAATAATGTTGTAGAAATGTTGAGCTTAGCAGAGCCAAGGTACTTCCAACAAGAAATAGACATGATGTAATTCAAGTCTCCTTTATCCACCACTATTTGGTAGATGTTTTTCCCCAATGATCGCACTATGATTTGAAAGGCGACCTGATGGGAGAGCCTATGAGTAACTTGAGAAGAATCAAAGGTCATCAAACTTAACTTTGAGGGTTCAACCCCACCTATGGTAGATACCAAGGCTTTTCGTTGTGTTAGAAAGCTTTGGAGGAATTCAAGCATGGACATGGCACATGGTGCCTGGGCCAATTCTTCCATAATACACTAGTTGTGGGCGACTTGTGTGTTTGGATTATGTGTCATGCATCGAATAGATCCCTTTGGGGAGTGAAGTAGTGCATCAAAATATGTCTTCTCTATATGAATAGGGCCACCAGTATGGGAATATGATGTTGCTTCCAGGGAAGCATGAGAATGCTCAAATGTGTCATAGTTCTTGGCTTGAGTATGCAAGTTGACCGTGTGGTCATACATGAACACAAAAATATTCGAGAAATACTTCTCATGATGAAGGGTAACTTCCATGCCCCTTTGTGGAGGGATAGGATTTGCGGAAACCATATTTTTTGGTTGAGGGGGAAAATGATGGGTTAATATAGCAAGTTGGTGGGGGGCCCACTGTTGTGCCAAAAATATATGGACCTCATCCTTCCAAGAGCATTGGTGAGTAGGATAGTCCTCCCCACAAATCATGTAAGGAAATTGATTCTTCATATTTTCCTTAGCTCCTCCCTCCTAGGTGTTTTCGGTAAGGTCAGTCCCTTTATCATTGTTGGAATTATTTTTCTTGTTCCTATTTTTGTTTCCTTTGGGTTGTTGAGGACTCTTCAGTTGTGTGTACTACACTGAATTGACATCAAAGGTATGAGTAGGGACCATAATAGTTTAAGCACTAGTACCAGAAGCTAACAGGTGTGAATTAATGGACATTTGACCCATTTGATAAGCTAACTGGTTCATAGAGGCATGTGAAACAAAACCGACCACACCATCGGCATGGGGTCCTGGGTTTGGATTCCTTGGATCTGTCGATAGCCTCAGAGAATTTGGGATAGTATCATAAAGTGTACCCGACCGAGAATAGATAAATTCCAAGTGTTGGGCACACAAAATGGTTTTCTCCTCAGGGGCCTCCCCGACCATAGCTACATATATGGCAATGGATGGTAGGACAGACTTTTTGAACCACTCCATAAGGATTTGTTTATGGAATCTAAGTCTTAATCATCCTACGTCTTCATCGCCACTCATGTATATGATCATAAATATGCGTGGAATTATCTTGGTGTAGTGAAGTGAATATCTCAGTTCTTATCTCATACTAAACATGGAATTGGTAATGCGTTAAGAATTCCATTGCTAGATCATTAAATATTTTAAAGAAACTACCATTTAATTCAATATACCACTTAGCGACAACTCCAGTCAAGGATATTTGGAAAATATGCAACCTCACACTATCATCCATCAATGAGTTGGATGAACACCGTAAGTGGTATGTCATGATGTGAGTGGAGGGGTCCTCTCCTAGATTTCCATTAAATTTTGGAATATCTGATGGCAACTTGGAAGGAATTTTCATCCATGTTGGGTCATGGGAAATATGGTCATTTGTTAACTGGTACAAATAGTGTAAGTCTAGAGTTGTGAGGAAAGGAAACAACGCAAATGAAGACTGGGAGGGAGGTGAAGTCTATGTTGTCCCAAATGGACCTTGTGGTCCCCCTATATTTGTATTGTTGGAAGGTTTAGGGGTCATTGGAGAGTGAGTGCCCCTAGGGATGGTGACACTTCCAGGAGCATGAATACTCCCATAACCAAATATTCCCCCAAAGGGGTTTCCCTGAGGGGGAGATGTGGCACCTCCAGGAAATATATTCACAAAGTTATTCCCAAGGAAGAAACCCCCAGGACCGGACATGGTAAAAAAAGGAAAACCCGAGTTTCCCACAAGTGATGTGCCCCCAAGGAAGGGTGTTCTATCCCAAAACCACTAGAAATATTCCATCCTAAAGGTACACTCTCACCTGATGATTCTAGGCTGATCATAGGATTGGTGGATGTGGAAGGAGCTCCACTTACCATGATGAAACCAAACCTTGGCCCCCCACTAGAAAATAATTCATAAGTGGGCAGTGATGTAGAAGGGATGGGAATAGGGACACTATATATATTGACATATGTAAAGGATGACACAGTTGACATCCCCCAAATCGAGGGACCAATAGAAAATGGTATGGACAATGTAGATACAATGGAGCTAAGAGGTGGTAATGTGGACATCACTGAGATGCCTCTCGGGCGATTTCCCCTAGGCCCACTTGAGGATGGTCTTGTAGGTTGAGCCACACTAGACGAAACACTTGCTATGAACATGGTGGGAGGATCATGGTGGGAGGATTGATTATTATCCTAAGGATTGGTGAAGTTTTCATACCTTTCTTGAGGTTGTCCTTTGTATATCCTGGTTCCTGCATACAAAAGAAAAGAAAAACCTTTCTACCTCTCTACTTGGGACTAGAATCCTATATCTAATATGACTCAAATAAAATCTACAATAGAATGAATCAGATCTAAACATTTTTTCATCAATTACAAACATTTATAGGGGGGAAGACAAACAATCTATTAATAAGTGTAAGAGTAATACATCAAACTCATACCTTGATTGTTTATGCTTTCTCTCTTGACCTCCTTGATCCTTGCTCCTCTTTTATCTCCTTGGTCAAAATAGTCTTCACTGACTTCTAGATATAGTATATGGAACAAGTACCTCTACAATTGGACAACACAACATTACTCTGAATTCTTCCCCCTCTTGCCCAAGAATTTCCTTTGTTATATATCTATTTGGAGGAGGCTAGGGAGAGCTTTTGTATATTCTAGAGACCACTAGAGACTCGAATGATGTGATTTATTAGGCCTTTTCCATAAATATATAACTCATCCCCCACCTATCACCTCGTAACTGCCCAATTCTAAAAATTTTACAGTGCCTCCCTTGTGGAGGCACTAGTGACCAATGAGGACCCTCACTTGTTATCTACTAGGTGTCCAACGAGGATCTCCAAAAAGGGGTTAAAACTTAGGTAAACTATGTATTCTATATTCTATCCTCTTATGGATTACTCTCTGGCCTATAGGGTGGAAATTAAGGCTATAACAATGGGTCCATGAGAGTAAACCACAGTCTGAGCATAACGATTAGATGGTCATGATAAAAAGGGTGCAATGTCAACATGATGGTTCCCCTCGGAGAATAGTTTGGGATTCGAGCACTATAGTGTTTGATAATTTGGTAGTCTATGCAAATGAGATGGAAAATTTTCACTTTATGGAGTTTACTCTTGAGATGCTTAGGATTGGATGCATGGAGGATTGGTCTTCTAAGAAGTTGACTGAGTTTTTCCATCTTATGATTTTATGTCTTATCAAGGGTAGTCAAGAGGATTATTGCGGTATGCAATTGCAAATCAGTGCTATGAGTAGAGGATATTTCACATGATATAGGCTCGCACGGGACCCTAGTGTCTATTAAGAACCAAATATCAATATAGAATAGAAAAACCTCAGAATAAGTACTCAACGCCTTGAAAAAGAGAGAATTTCAGGTAATAAGCCTCTTCGAGGGGGAAACCTCCTTATACCCCACATAACTGTCCAAATACAATATGATTCCAAATGAAAATGTCTCCTTGGTATATATAGGAGACTAGGAGGTACAATTACAACTAATGGACTAAATCTGACATAAATAAAATAACATTACTAATGTAATATGCCCCA
>JZKD02S0425545.1:185224-204344 GCA_000966675.3 Picea glauca
TAACCTGTCAAACCCAAAAATCCTCTAAGATTCTTCAATGTTTTGGGAATCGGCCAGTCCATCATGGCCTTAATATTGTTAGGGTCTACCTTAACACCTTCATGAGATACAATATTACCCAAATACTCTACCTTATTCACCCCAAAGAAACATTTTTATGGTTTGGCATATAGTTGTTGCTCCTTTAGTAGTTGTAGCACCTTGTCAACTTGTCACACATGATCCTCCCAAGACTTGCTATAGATTAGTTTATCATCAAAAAATACTAACACAAATTTTCGAAGGAAGGGATTGAAAATGGAATTCATCAACCCTTGGAATGTGGAAAGTGCATTTGTAAGGCCAAAAGGCATGACCAAAAATTCATAATGGCCTTCATGAGTTCAGAATGTTGTTTTTCAGATATGTTCTTCCTTCATTCTAATATGATGATACCCTGAATGGAGATTCAACTTTGTGAAATAGATTGCTCCATGTAGTTCATCTAACATTTCATCAATGACGAGAATGGGAAACTTATCTTTAATAGTGATCTTTTTGATCTCTCTATAATCTAGACACATACGCCATGAACCATATTTCTTGAATACCATTACCACCAGTGTAGAGTAAGAACTTTGGCTAGGTCGAATAATGCCAAACTCTAACATTTCTTCAACCATGCACTCTATTTCACTCTTATGGGCATAAGGGTATATGTATGGCTTGATGTTAGGAGGAAAACTCCCAGGAATTAGGTGAATATCATGATCATGATTTCGAGTGGGTGGAAGACCTTTGGGAATATCTTCAAATACTTTGGAATTCTTATCAATGATCCCTTGGAGATATAGGGGAATAGATGGCCTAGATGTTTAAACATATAGTGAGCATAGTTGTGCAATTACACCTTGATGCCCCTTTTTCAATAATTTTTTCATGCCATTGGAGCTTATCACCTTATTGAGTTTCCCTATGATACCTCTTAACTCAATTTATTTTCCTTCCAATGAAAATTTCATGAAAAGTTCTTGAAAATTAAAATCCATTGTTCCTAATTATTGTAACCATTGGATTCCTAGTATGACATCAGCACCACCCATGGGTATAGAAATCATTAGACTATTAATTACATATTCCCCCATAGTAATATTGATCGTATTACATATTCCTCCATATGCAATTATTACTTGAAACTATGGTGTTGGATATACAAAGTAATTGAGAGATTTGGATAATTTATAGTGAATGAAATTATGAGTACTACCAAAATCAATTAGGACTATTACCTTTTTCTTTTTTATATATCCTTCGATCTTGAGGGTTTGAGGAGTGCTAATTCCAATCAATGCATTACACGATATCGTGGGAGTCAACTCTTCAGAATAAATCATGTCTACATTTTCATCTTGAGATGGTTCCTGTTCTTGTTCTTGTTCTTCTTCCTCTTCACAATCTATGTAGAATAAGTTCTTCTCAACAAACTTATGTCCCTTACTGTACTTGCTGTCACAATTAAAGCATAAACCTTTTTCTTTTCTTTCCTCCAATTGTTGAGGTGTCAACCTGGTAGGTTGAGGTGTTTTAGAAGAAGGAACATTATTCTCTCGATAGATGTTAGGAGTGGTCCTTCTAGTAGCCATAGCCATATTTTTACTTTCAACATTTCTTGCCACCCTAAATGCATTCTCCAATGATTTGGATTCCCAAATATGAACCTCATGTTGAATGTTATTCCTTAAAGTTCCTATGAATACATCAATCAAGTGCTCATCTGGAATATATGTTACCTTTATATTCAATCTTTGGATGTTCTCAATGTGCTCTATAACTGAACCCTTTTGCTTGATATTTATCAATTGGCTAAAGAAGGTATTGCTCCTTGTATCATCATAGTGTGCTATCATTTATTCCGTGAAAATTGTCCATGTGACGAGTGATTTGCGAGAACAAAGCCATCGATACCACACAAATTGATTGGGTTCTAAATATAAAGAAGCAATCTGTACCTTTTGTGTATGTGGCACATTATGTACATCAATGAATTGCTCCATTTGAAGTATCCATGTGATTGGGTCCTTGCCATCAAAATTCTTCATATCGATCTTAGGAAGGTGGTTGGTCTTCAAACCAAAGTTAGGGTTTCTCCATTCTTGATTCATATTCCTTGTGTCCTCATCATGAATTTCATGGGATACATTTTCACTTTCAGGTGTCCTCTCTATTAGGAAATTTTTCAATCCTTCCATGATCTCCCCTTTTAAACCATCCATCTTAGTATTTATTGAATTCCTCATCTCTTGTAGTTCATCTTTTGTTACTTTCTTCTTTTCTAAATAATTTATGTTCCTACGCATTTCTTCACCTTCATCAAGAGTCCAAGTAGAACTATCTAGAGGCTTATTTGGTGTAGAAGTTCCCTTTTTTGGTGGCATGTTGGCCAAGTATCACTTTACACCTTGATTTTGAGGTGGTTATGCTAGACAATATTCCTTTTATTGTATATCCAAAATTTTAGCCCTTCTGGGTATGAAATTTTATGTTTTGTAGCTCTATGATATTTCCTCTTTGCAATGCCACAGGTTTGATCAAAATTGGATGTGCCAAGTGGAATTTACGGTAACTTCCCCACAACTTGTGGATTTTTGGCCTTTCCAGGAGGTCTCACTTGTATAGTGTGCCGCACACAAAATAATTGATATAAAATTCTGAAAATAATACAAAAAATACCACGGACTGTCCACTATCCAATGCAACTGGTATCACTCAATTTGGATACTCTAGGAAGACATTATGATTGTTTTACCCAGAACACCTGCTTGAGACTAGTCAATAGGACTAGTCAGATACCCTATCTTCCACAGGGTGTATCTACAAATGTAATATGAACCAGAAGTTGAAATTTTTACCACAGATACCTTACTAATTTTTGTGAATAGACTCCATATTTCAGGGTCTAAAACATTATAGAAAAAATTTCATAGTGGAAATTCCGCAATGACTCAATTCAGGATGATTCGAGAACCCTATCTTACACAGGCTATATCTCCAAAATTATAAGGCTTCAGGAGCTAAAATTTTAACCCAACGTACCTTGATCCATCTACTAAATATCCTCCAAGACGTTCCTTATGAAACAGTGTAGAAAAATAGTTATAGTGAAAATTCCAAGGTGTCTTAGGTGTAGAAGCAAAACCCCAAGACGTTGAGCTCTGATACCATATGTTAAGAACCAAATATCAATATAGCATATAAAAGCCTCAGAATAAGTACTCAATGCATTAAAAAATATTTCAGGTAATAATCCTCTTTGAGGGGGAAACTTCCTTATACCCCACATAAATGTCCAAATACAATATGATTCCAAAGGAAAATGTCTCCTTGGTATATATAGGAGACTAGGAGGTACAATTACAACTAATGGACTAAAGCTGGCATAAATAAAATAACATTACTAATGTAATATGCCCCAATTAAGGGGTAATGAGCCATTATTTAGGGCTTAACAATGACTTTACCACTTACAAACAGGTCCAAGAGAGGTTTGCATGGAGGGAATTTGTGGAGAATATGTTGGGAAATATGGGAGTTTACAACTTGTCAATAGAGTAGTTTGGGGCACACTAATATAGCATGGTTGATGCAGTTCTTTCCCATTTATGAGAGAGAGTCAAAGAGCATGTTGATAGATTTCATCATAGGTTTACCTAGGGTGCAGGGAGAAAATAGTATGTGTACAACGATTGATCAGTCGTCAGAGTTCACACACTCCTCGGTGATTTCTTCAAAGTATGGGGCACCACAAGTGACATAGCTATCCAATGGAGAGATTTTAGAGTCCATGAGAAGCTCAGTGTCATTGTCAATGATCGAGACATACTTCCTTTTCTGATATTTGAGATCGAGTATGGAAGTGGATTTGCAGGTCATGACTTCACTTGGATTTATATGCAGGTTATTATTCATGGTAGTAGGTTCATCCCATACAAGTATTTCAGCTTGGAGTTCCCGAAGAGGAGGATGTAGAATGGACACGATGATCAGATGGTTATGATCAAAGTGTCAACATGGTGGTTCCTTTCTGAAGTTAGCTTGGGACCCTAGGATTTCAGTACTAGACAGTTCAACAACTGACACATAGATGAGAGTCATTTTTTTGTCATGAGATTGGTTCCCTAGCAGAGCCATTCTTTGAGGGGTTGATTGAGTTATCACAGTATCAAGTTTCCCTACTTAGTAGTAGTATTCAAGAGGCCTCTTATGTCTGCACCTTATTGGATCATGCATTGAGCAAAGGATTCTTCACATATTCCAGAGTGGTTTGGGACCTTTGTATCATTTTTAGTTTCAGTCTATCTCAGTCGATGGAGAGTCAGTTTGTGATGGTATTGATTGAGGATGATAAATATTTGGGAAGGGAGGACTATAATTTCTCTATTTTTGGATTCCCCTACCCTGTAGTCAGAGGAAACCTTATGAGTTTATGTCAGCTTGACCATAGGAGTAAAATGAGGATAACAATGAGCTTAGGAGTTTTGGAGGCGTTATATGGGCCCAGGCTAGTCCATTAGCAATGTTTAATCATCAGGATCATTTTCCCATAGTTTTCTCTTGGTTTTGTGGCATTCTGATGATTTCTGTAATTTTGGGTTATTATTTAGCATACTTTAATTAAATATGCTAAAGGTATTATTTGGATCATATTATCTGAGGGAATAACTTAGTGTAATATCTCGTTGGAACTGAGACAACAATATATAAAGTCTTAGGTAATGAGAAAGGGACTCCAGTATCCGGGAATGTCTTAAAAAAACAATTAATCATTTTCCAACATTAAAAAGAGTAATAAAAAGGGGGTGACTTAAGTGAATTAAATTTTATAAAGTCACTTTAACTTTATTAAAAAGGTAAAAGGGTCCAAATAGGTCAACAAGGAGATAAAAGGAGGATGAGGGTGCCCTCTCTCTCATTATTCATATTGTTATTTTCTAAAACAAAATTGAGAGAGCTCTTTCTGGATTTGGCTCTTGGGACGAAACCCTAGAGAGTTTGGAAGATTGGTTTCGGTGGTGAGACTATCCACCTTAGTTGGTCAAAGGTAGGAGATCATACAAATTTCTTCATTGGTAGAAAATATTATAACTTGGTTGTTGAGTTTCTTCATGTGTGGCTAAGTTTAATCTTTGTGGCAGTGAAGTTTTTGTTTGCAAGAATATTTGACTTGAGGAGGCTCAATTTTTCCATTGTTGGACCAAATTTTCCTCATTGTGAGTTGAGTGTCTCTCTGTTGGGGATAGTTTTGGGTTGATGGGATGCTTTACCACTAGCTGGGTGAATCCCTTGGATAAAGAGATTGAGTTTTGGACCTTTCTTTCTCCATTGTGGGTTGAATCTATTTGTTGGGTTGAATACTCATTATTTACAGGATGAGACTTATATTTGATTAGAGTTTCTCTAGGTAGAATCAATTCCTTTAAGAGGCAAGGAGCCATTAGTCAGGAAAGGGCCACTTATTCCATAGAGGTTGATTTCATTTGGGAGTAGATCAAAACTATAGTGGGGGACAGGTTTCCCTTTGAAAAAGGGCGTATTTTCTTAGTAGATAATAGTGAAAACTTGTAGAAACAAGGTTTATCAGTGTATACATCCTGAGAGGTGCTGATTTAGCACAACAACAACCTACAAAAACCATTTATTCTCAGTATACCAGATCTATAATAGTGTTGTTATGAGGTCAGATCTATCAAGTTTCTATCACTCCTTTGAATCTTCTCGTTGTGTATTCATTCCATTTGAATTAGTAAATAAAGGGATTATATTGGTGGTGTTATGTTGTTGTTATAATATCATGGTGTAGTTGTTTTGTAATTTCCATTTTACTACTGCATAAATTGCATGTATGCAAACTATTTGAATAAATGTATCTGTGGAGAAACTAAGAAAGAAAACAAAAAAATAAAATTAGTTGGGACATTTCAGATTTGGCACTTAAATCCACTAGCTCCTAACTTTTTCTCTTGAGTAGATAATTTTTGGTTTATGTTAATGATGTTATATTGTTATCTTAATGAATTTTATCACTTATTGGAATCCTTGTTCTCTACATTGTCATATATATTGTGGATTTGTTGAAGTAAATCATAATCTTGCATGCTAGTAATTCACTAAATATAGTTACTTAAGATCCATCATTGGTATACAGGGATACCCTCCTTGGCCTAAAGTGGAGGGGTATTGTACTCAGTTAACAATGATGAAATTCCCATATTCTTGACCCAAGGTAACTCTTGTGGTTATAATTTCCACTAGGGTGCTATTTTATGTAGTAACACACCATATTCAAATTCATTGTGAAAGTACCTTGAACCATCCCACCAATTTAATAGATTGTTATGTTCCCATGTTTTCATTGCCACTAATTCATCATGAGAGACCATCATTAATTTTCACTCACTTGGAAGATTTGTGTACCAAAGGACGAATAGGTACAACTAATAAGGAGGGTTCACACCTCCAAGGTTTCTGGTCATTTTTGTGTTAGGAAGACTATGGACAACTTGAAAAGGAATATTTATTGTCCCAATATGAAAGAAGTAGTAGATAGATTTACCTAAGGTTGTATTTTATTTTATACCAATAAGAAAAGACTATATAGTCCATTTCCAATCTTTACAAGTCCATGGGAAAGCATATATAAGAAAATAATTGGTATCTTTCCAAGGACAAGAAGATGGCATGACTTCATGTATGTGGTAGATATTTTCAACAAGATGCTTATTTTTATTAATTGTAAGAATATCATAAAAGGAAAAGAGGCTACAATATTGTTCTTTGAAAGGGTCTATGTGCACTTTAGGATTTCAAGGAGAATTATTTCTTATATGGATACTAGATTCCTTAATATGTTTTGTGGTTCATTACAAGAGAAGTTGGATACCAGATTTTAAGATATATACTACTTTCACCCTCAGAAAGTGTTATGCACCTGGTTATTTTATATTGAGAAGAAACAATAATATCACATAAATTAGCAATGGAAAAACAAAATATAGAGAATAGCACACCAAAATGATACCTTTATTGAAATAGGAGCAATGTTCACTTGCCTCTTCGAGGGGACAACCTCCAGCAAAGAAACACTCTATTACAATAATTCTCAAGACAAAAAAATATCATGCCCGTGAACCCTATTTATAAAAAATATATCTACCAAAAGAACAATATAGAGGAATATCTTTCTATAGGCGGAAGCTTCTATTATATATTCTTACATTTGACTTGTATTAACTAGGCCTTATTTATTAATACCAACCTTTATTACATGGAAAATATATTATTCTACCTACATGAGGGGTTAGGGAGGTTAGGTACCTAACATGCCCCCCCCCTTAAAAAAATCCTTGTCCTCAAGGATTGAGATGAGAAAATTGTCGTAGAATGGCAATCAAATCCTAGGTGGCATCTTCTAGTTGTGTGTTCTTCCACTGAACTAAAAATTAATTGATAGTTTGATGGTGGAGATGATGCTCGTGTTGGTCCAAGACTGCTTGTGGTTGAAACCAAATGGAAAGTTCTTCATCCAACTTAGATAGACTGGTCTGATTCTAGCACCTAGTTGACCATATTGCATGAGGACAACCATCACATTCTAGTACAATGGTCTTGTTGTGTTGAAATATTGTAACTTCGAAGAATATTCTACCTAAGAGGGAATGTTGAATAATATTATTATATTATATTTAATAATTAGGCCCTATTTTGCCTCTGGAAAAGTCGGCCCTTTTGTGCCTTGGCATTTAAATGCAAATTAAGAGGGTAAAGTGACAGGTCATCCCAGACCTAATTATAGGCTGTCCAGACCACTATTTATAAGAGAGTCCAATGCCTCATTTGGATACACACACCACACTAGCTTTGCATCTATAGAGAAGTGCACAAGTCTTGGAGGAACTGCTATTGTAGCTAAGTGTGACGTCAAGGAGGGTTTTGTTCTATCTTTAGTATTTCTTGGTTAAGTGGTGCACTACTCTTCCTAGTGAAGGAGTAGAGGAGAATCTTATGTTTGGTCTTTAGTATATCTATACTGATGAATTTTTGCCGGGTTTTCTTCCCCATGAGGGTTCCCATGATAATATGTGTGGCTCTATTGTCTCCGTGATTGGCTCTCTTTCAATGATCTTATTTATACAACTAATGTGCTAAATGATTGTAATAATAAAGAAGAACCGTAACTATTAGTTGTATAAGTAAAAATTTAACATGGTATCAAAAAAGGCCTAAAAGAGACCAACTCACAGTTTATAAGAAGTGACTAGCCTCAACGCACCCTCTCCAAAATCCAATTTTCAGTATTGCAGCTACTACAAAATTAGGGTTTCTGCATAAACCCTAAGTGTGACGTTTTTCTTGTTTGAGGAGGACGTTGGAGAAATTAACCACACCTAGGAACTCACCCTAGGAGGGCAAATATTTTCCCTGGATCAAAATTCTGAAATTTGAAGTTTGAGAAATTAGGGTTTTCTTATAAAACCCTAAGTTGCAGTTGCAGTTGTAGTATCAGTTGCAGTTGTAGTATCAGATGTAGTTACAGTATCCGTTGTTATTGCAGTTCCAATTCCTTAATACCAGTTCCTTCATGCCAGTGGCAGCACCAGTTGTAGTGCCAACACCAATTGCATAATTTTTTTTGTGAAGTGTTGGGATTGATTTTTATTGTCCTAGTGCACCTTACCCTAGAAAATATCCAGCTAACTTTAAGTTACAAGTTGAAGAACCTTTGAAGTTTTAAAGGTTTTTTATTGCTTTCCACTGCTGTCAAATGGTTCCACTACCTATCGATATTTTCAGAGGTATGTACTTACATGTGTTCAAATCGTATCCTTATTCTAAAGAGTATTTGCAGGAGAATGGATCATTTGTCTAAGCAACAATCATAGATCCAAAAGGATGTCAGATCCAACACATTTACAGGAACTATGCACCCCACATTTGATTACTTTGATATGCCTCTACTTGTTATGGAATCATTGTAATCTTATGAATATCTGGGTTGTATTTTGATCTGTTGAAGTTATGACTATCATACTAATCATTGGTCAAAATTAAAGTCAAAGTATTATATTGATTAAAGTTGAGATTATAGATTTTATTCTCTATCCCAGTTTTCGATCAAGATAACATATTGTCTTAGTATATAGGACATGTTGAAGAAAGCACTTGTCATCTTGAGTGAAGGAGACTCGAAAGAAAATCAACACACTCATTCTTGAGGACAAGACTCTAGGTTTTAAATTGATAAGATTCAAATTTACACATATCAAGTTTGATAACTGTTAAACATTATAGTTGTGATAACAATCTTTGAAAAGTTTTATTATTGAATACTTGCTAACATGTGAGCACTATTGAGATAAATGTTTATTGTACTAATTTACTAGATATAACTAACATCTCCTCTAGGAGAAAATTCTTGTTTTGTTTCCAGGTTACCATGGAGGAATGATTGATCACAACACTAGAAGAGTGTTTCTCTCATTCCTTAGTATTGTATTTCTTACTTTTTACCCTTGTTACAGGAAGGTCACAAGTGATATCTCTGAAGGAGACACCGTGACGACCGTTCTCACTATTGTTTTTATTATTATTATAAATATTATCATTATTGTCTATTGTTTCTCCCTTGTTTCTCTTGTTCTAGGAAGGTCATAGGTGATAACCCTGAGGGAGCTATTATGACGGTTGCAAGAGGAAACATATTAGATGAGACATGGAGCAAACTTATACATGACCATATACATCCATGTACTAAAGAAGAATAAGAATAAGCTACTTTTTATAGATACACAACATGTCATATGAAGATAGAACATGAGGAGCAGAATGATCCAAAGATAACAAAATAAAATCTATCTAATGCAGTTGATCACTCTTCAGATCATTAGGAAGAGTTAGTAGAGCTAGAAGGGCCTACCCAAAATCAATGCAGTAACTAGGAAGAGACTAGCATGGTCCCATGACACTTTGCAGGATGCAAATCCATAGAGCATTGATGCAGCATATCAGGGGGAGCATATTTCTCCGAAGATTATATAGACTCAGAGGGATTCAAGCTTCAGAGGAAGCATGGAGACTCAGAGTGAGCATGGTCTCAAATAGGATCAGATGGGAAAAAGAAAATTATTTGAGGATAGAAAGAAATATTCCATGAGTTGAGAAGACTAGATCGTAGCTTCAGAGACTTCTAGTAGATGTGAAATCTACTGGGAATATTCCCTTGTTTCAATGACAGAGGAGGAAGCCAGTCAAAAGGACTAGGATATGGATTTTCCCTTGAGACTAGAAGGGAAGTTAGTGGTGACCTCCAAGATTGATCTAACAAGATCAAGCATGTTGCAAATAACAATATACAGATGTACAAATCTTGATTTGTGTCCAGAGGATTCTCCCAACAAGAGGGATAATACTATGACAAGAAACTTGCTTTAGTAATCGAAGAAATAGTTCGGGTGTTCATGAAGACAGTCAGGAAAACCATGAAGTCAACATAGTATGATATTCAGAGGGAGTAGGTATGACAATCCCTGCATTTTAGAGTGAGTTATCTCCAGTTCTAGTTGGTGCAATACACAAGTCAGGCTATGGATACATAGAATATTGATTTACGCTCAGTATCAGTTATTGAGCCATTCTTAGTTTCAAATGAAGTTGTTTCCATGATAGAATAGAGGAGATACTCTTAGATATTAGAAGCTATAGTGAGAATAGAGAAGTCATTCTCAGCTTCAAAAATAGCAGTTGCAGGTACAGTGTCCTAGTTCCAGAACAAACAGTTGTAGAGGGAGGAGAGGACATACTCTCAAGAATTTAGATAGATAGTTCTTTGCAGAAACCACATAGAGGTAGCACATGATTATGCATATTGAGTTGTAGCTGAGCAAGTGTACCGGGTTGGTACAATGTAATGTGAAAATTTGGTTTTGAAATACAGGATAGGAAGACTCATGTCTGCAAATTGAAGCAAGCTCCAAGAGCTTGGTATGGCAGGATTGATAGGTTTATGATGAGATTGGGCTTTACCAAGAAAAAAATTGACTCCAACCTTTACTTCAAGATTGAGAATGATGTACCAGTTATATTGTTGCTATATGTGGATGACTTATTCTTGACAGATGAAGAAAATTCCATCATAGATTGTAAGAAGAAGCTTTCCACTGAATTTGAAATGAAGGACCTAGGACTGATGCACTATTTCTTAGGTCTTGAAGTATGGAAGAGCCCAGAAGAGATTTTCCTTAATAAAGGAAAGTATGTTGTGGAAATTATGAAGAGATTCAACATGATTGATTGTAAATCCATGTCCACTCCTATGGATATGAATCTGAAGTTATTTTTTGATACTTCGTCAGAAATAGTTGATGTTACTCTATACAGAAAGATGATTGGTTCATTGATGTATCTGACGAATACCATACTAGATATATGTTTTGTTGTGAACACCTTGAGTCAGTATCTGGTGGAGCCTAGACGTGTTCACCTTGCAGCTACAAAGAATGTGATGCAATATATTAAGGGTACGTTGGAATATGGCCTTTGTTTTACTGGATATTGTGACATTGTATTGTATGGATATACTAATTCAAATTGGGTTGAAAGTGCTTTAGACTGAAAAAATCACTTCAAGATGTTGTTTCAGCCATGACTTCGTGGAAAACTAGGAAGCAATCTAATATTTCTCTTAGTACAATGGAAGAAGAGTACATTGTGGCATGCTCCGCCAATTGTGAAGCCATATGGCTTCAGAAGTTGTTGACGGGTCTATTTGACCTAGAGATGGAAGCTACCATGATATTTTGTGATAACCAGAGTTGCATAAAGAGGACAAAGAACTCAATGTTCCATGATAAGATGAAGCACATTGAGATCATGTACCACTACATTCGTGACTTGGTACATAAGGGAGTTTTGAAGCTCCAATATGTTGGCACAAATGAGTAGGTTGCAGATATGTTGACTAAGCCTTTGTCTCGTGTGAAGTTTGAGTACTTCCAAGATAAGCTTGGTGTAGTCTGAAAGAACCTATCTTGAAAGGGGGAGTGATGTTGATGATACTATGGTATCTTGACCAACAACATGTAGCTCAGTTGGGATTTTATGTCCTAGGGGATTGATAATCCCTTGGAATATCTCGAAGGTCTATTAAGGATGGTCTATTAGAGTACCTATGCATGTATATGCCAGTTGTGTTCAGTAGTGGTAGATCAGTTAAGATTCTATATCCTAGGGAATATTATGATTCCTGGGCAGATCCATAAGGTCCAGTAAGGATGGTCTATCAAAGTACCACAGATGTTGATGTTGATGCACCTGCCTCATTCTATTGTCACATATAAATGTTGATGTTCCAGCTTCATGTTATTGATGATGTTGATGTTCCAGCTTCATGTTGTTGATGATGTTGATGTTATTCCAACTTCATGTTGTTGATGTTGATGTTCTAGCTCCATGATATTGATGATGATGATGTTACTCCAACTCCACGATGCAGATGATGATGATGTTCAGTTTCTATTGATGTTGATGATGAGAAAAAACTTTTGATGACCTATAGATATGACCGACAATGTTCCCAATGTTGATGATCATGTCCCCTTCTCTTGATGATGTATTGAGTCCATTTAGTTGTTATTAATGTTGTCAGTAGAATACCCTTCTTGTTAAGGGGGAGTGTTGAAATATTGTAACTTTGAAGAATATTCTACCTAAGAGGGATTGTTGAATAATATTATTATATTATATTTATTAATTAGGCCCTATTGTTCCTTTGGAAAAGTCGGCCCTTTTTTTCCTTGAAATTTAAATATAAATTAAGAGGGTAAAGTGATAGGTCGACTTAGACCTAATTATAGGCTTTTCAGACCACTATTTATAAGAGAGGTGTAGCGCACCCTTTTTCTGGCTACCAAGGTTTAACCACTATTAAGAAAAGGTTATAACACCACTCTATAAATAACTCATTTAAGCACAGAGTAAAACATATTATTTACTGTTGTAATTAACAATCCATAGAATTCCATATTAATTTGTATACACAGCGGAATCATGATAACATAAACAGTAGAGTCATGCAAAACGTGATAAAAACATAATCATATACTTATCTTTTAACAGTGGTAGAATCCACCAACCAAGTGCAAGCCTTCCACAAACCTCCCAGCCTTAGACCGCACTGCTCATCAACTCAGCAATGGGTCACCCACGAGTTGGGACTAAGCTCCACCCCAAGGCAAGGAAATCTAGGCTAGGCTGAGGTTACAGGGAAAACAACACATAAAATCTGGAAGGATTCTTTCCAGGATGCCATCTTACGCCCACTACTATCAGACTCTCATTCCCCACATGCCTGTTCTGCCCGGGAGTATACACCTTCACAAGAACAGTCCATCAGTGCTAACCTCCCTCTCTGGGTCTCGACAACAGGCTAGATTAGGAAGTCTCAGAGCCTGAAGCTGGTGCTAGACACTCTCTGGAAGAAACCTCTTCCAACAACATCCACCTCCCTCACCTAGAGAGAGATCACACATAGGCTAAATCACAACTCGCGTTGGCCATCAAGCCACGCATAGTCTAGCTCTACGTGGTTACCATAGCCAACTGAAAATACAAACACGGCCTCCCAAATAGGCTCAACAATGGCTCGAAGCCTCGTAGTGATGGTTCACAGGAATGTGTGATGAGTAACTCCTGCAGGGGTCGACACAGAATCCACGACTCAGAACAGAGGGTGAGACCGGGTCTTCAGAACAACATACACTTTCCCACTGGTTCAACATTGGCGTAATGGTTCAGGGTCTTAGCTTCAGAACATAGCCTCCATGCATAGGTTCGATCAGTCAGATAGAGGATGTGCACGGACTTTCAAAGACAATACGGGTTCCCGACTCTCAGAACGCATGCAATATTCTTGCAGAGGTTGGGTTGGTCATACTGTTCAGCATTCTCTACATGCTCAGGTAGTTGGGTGGAATGGAGGAGGAAACCTTCTCACGGCTCACCCTGGCCGTTTTATTTGCATGCGTCAGGGTTGACACTTGTCACCCATGAAACTGCATGCATTCCACCAGCATGCGTCTCCCTTGCATGTTCTCCCCTTGCCAGAAACTTAGGATAAAACATAAAATGTACATGTCTTTTGGGATAATATTAAAATATTCTTCCCAGGCTTAAGCCCCCAAGGCTTAGCCCCTGGGCTCAACACTTAGCCCCTTTTCCCACCTTCAGCCCCTAATTCCTTGCCCACCTTATGGATGCTTAGTCCCCCTTCACTCATTCATCGTGGTCGGTCTGCACATGGCAGTGTTTATGTTTTATTAATTGTTCTGAATGATTACATATACAACAGCAGGCTCCTGGCCTTCAACACTTAGGCTCCCTGGCCTAACAACACATAAGCCTCCAACTTATAAGAACTCGTCTCACCAACCTATAAATCATATATACAATTCCTTTCAGAACATGGTTTACTATGGGGCTCGGCCTTGGGGACACTACAATTCCCCTCCCCTTATTTTTGCATTGTCCTAAGTGCAACTTACACTGTCTCTGCAAGCCTTTCAAAATTTTCAAAAAGATGCGGGTACTCTGCCCGCATAACCTCTTCATGCTCCCATGTCGCATCCTCAGGACCATACCAGGTCCACTGGACTTTTACAAGCTCTATAACTCGATTCTGGAGCTGTTTGCTTTTCCTATCCAATATGCACACAGGATGCACTTGCAGGACACCTTCTGGTTCCACTTGAATCACATTTCAATCGATAACATGATTAGCATTAGGTACATATTTCTTAAGAAGTGAAACATGAAACACATTATGTACAGTCATAGATGTAGGTAATGTAAGCATGTATGCAACCGGCCCAATCCTTTCTAGGATCTCAAATGCCCCACAAAATCTTGCTACCAACTTGGCGCAACTTCCCAGCCTCAGGGAACTCCTGTTAGTTTTCACTTTCAGGAAAACATAGTCACCCACTTTGAATTCTCTATGGGTTCTATTACTATTAGTGTAACTTTTCTGCCTGTCCTGGGCAACTTTTAGATTATGTTTAATTCTTATCATTTGGTCTTCCATCTCTTTGAGTAGCTCAGGCCCAACTACTACTTTGTCAGCTGGATTATCCCAGCTCACTAGAGTGTTGCACTTTCTTCCATAAAGCGCTTCGAACGGGCTCATCTTCAATGACACATGATACCCATTATTGTAGGAAAATTCTACCAAATGCAGGTAGTCTTCCCACCTTGATGGTTTATCCATCACATACATTCTCAGCATGTCTTCTATTACTCTGTTTACTCTCTCTGTCTATCCATCAGATTCAGAATGATATGTTGTGCTAAAGTTTAGATTCATTCTGAATCCTTTAAACAATCCTTTCCAGAAATTCGAAGTGAATTTTGGGTCTCTATCAGACACAATTGTCTTAGGAATTCCGTGCAAGTGTGCAACTTATTTTAGAAAAATGTCAGCAACATCTGCTGCTCTTTGGGTGGTTTTTAGTGGAATAAAATGGGCAGCTTTAGTAATCTTGTCCACCACCACCATGATTGAATCATGCTTCTTGCTTGTTCTGGGCAATCATGTGATAAAATCCATTGTTACCATGTCCCATTTCCATTCAGGAATAGGTAAAGGCTGCAACAATCTTGCTGGGTGCCTATGCTTAGCCTTAATCATTTGGCACTCCATACATCTGGCGATGTATTCAACGATTTCTTTCTTCAGACTCGGCCAAAAATAATGGCTTTTGACTGCTGCCACAGTCTTCTGATATCCAGGATGTCCAGCATAAGCCACGTTATGCATCTCCTTTAGAATTACCAGCTTCAATTCTCAGACATTGGGTACATACACTCTGTTTTTATACAGAAGTAAACCATCAGCTCCCATGGTGTAACCTTCCTTGGGTTGTGGTTCTTCACACTGTTGTAGCTTTGCTACAAGACCTTTGTACTGCAAATCAGTATTTGCAGCTTCCAAAATTCTGTCTTTCATCTTAGTCTGGTACATGCTAATGGTTGCAGCATGTAATTCGTGCACCTTTTTGCTGAGTGCATCAGCCACCTTATTTTCTTTCCCCTTGATATGCTTGATATCAAAGTCATATTCACACAGAAACTCCAACCATCTGATTTGCCTGGCATTTAAGGTCGGATGATCAAATAAATACTTCAGACCGTTATGGTCTATCCTCAACTCGAATCTCTTGCCCATGAGGTAATGTCTCCATTTCCTCAAGGCGTGGACGATTGCTGCCAGCTCTAAATCGTGAGTGGCATAATTATTCTCATGTTCCTTCAACTTTCAGGATTCATAACAAACTACAAATCCCTCTTGGCTGAGAACTCCTCCCAGCCCCTCCTTACATGCATCCGCGCACACTATGTAATCCTTGTTTGGATATGCAATCTTTAGGATTGGAGCACTAGTTAGCAGCTGTTTCAATCGCTGGAAGCTTCTCTCAAATTCTTCAGTCCACTAGAACTTCTTCTCCTTCTTTTGCAAGGAAGTGATAGAATGAGCTATCTTTGAGAATCCGGCTATAAACCTCCTATAGTAGCCCGCCAGACCCATAAAAGATCTAACTTCTGCGACATTCCTTAGCGCTGGCCATTCTCGAATGGCCTCTACCTTTTCAGGATCCATAGCGATCCCTTCTTCAGATATAATGTGTCCCAAGTAATGGATCTGCCTTTGATAAAATAAGCACTTGCTCAGTTTTGTGTACAGCTGGTGTTCTCTCAACACCTGTAGCACCATTCTCAGGTGTTGCTCATGTTCTTCCTCTGTCTTGGAATACACCAAGATGTCATTCAGGAAGATTATGAAAAACTTGTCCAAATAATCTTTGAACACTCCATTCATTAAGCACATGAAAATAGCAGGCGCGTTGGACAGCCCAAACGACACCACCGCGAATTCATAGTGACCGTACCTTGTTCTAAAGGTGGTCTTGCTAATGTCCTCATCCTTTATTCTCACTTGGTGATATCTTGATTGGAGATCTATTTTCGAAAATATTTTTGCATCCTTCAACTGATCAAAAAGATCATCAATCCTTGGCAGAGGATACTTGTTCTTGACAGTAACCTTATTCAACTGCCGAAAATCAATGCACAGCCTTAATGTCCCATTTTTCTTCTTCACGAATAGGACCGGGGCTCCCCATGGTGACACACTGGGGTGAATGTAACCTTTCTTTAGTAGCTCTTGAAGCTTCAATTGCAACTCTTTCAGCTCTGGTGTGCTCATTCTATAAAGAGCCTTCGAAACTGGAGCTACTCTAGGCATCAAATTTATAGAAAAATCGATGTCCCTCTTCGGAGGTAGTCCAGGTACCTCCTGAAATATGTCCTTGAATTCTTTGAGTACTTTGTGGTCTTCCAGATTCGAGACTTCATCTCGGGATGCTTCTTCCACCCGAGCTGCAAATAATTGACAGCCTTTCCGGTAACATTTCTTCAGCTGCATGGCTGAGATTTCCCTCACAGCCACGGCTCTGGGAATTCCTTGGACTGTTACCTGATTTCCCTCTTCATTCAGGAATATGAACCTCTTGTTATGACAATCCAGAAGGGCATGGTGTTGGTCCAACCGGTCCATCCCAATTAAGCAATCGTATGAGCCTAAAGGCAAAATGTTCAATTCAGCCTTAGTGCTCATTCCTTTCATGTCCATTGAACAAGACTTAACCAATTCAATGACCTTCCTTTTGGTCCCTGTGGCTAACTGCACTAACCAAGACTTCTCATGTTTGTTTCTCGTTAGATGCAAACTTTCCACCACTCTAGGATCTACATAACTATGGCTAGCCCCTAAATCAGTTAAAATAACAAGTGGTTGGTTGTTGATCGTACCTTCCACTTCAATCATGTGCGATTGAAATTCTGCTTGCTTGTTGTCCAGGGCTGCGTAGATCCTCAACATTCTGCTGCCCATATTTCCCACTTTTTTAGCTTGTTGAACAGTATGTACAGTTCTCGCTTTACCATTTTTATGGGGACAATCTCTGTACTTGTGGTTTTCTTGACAGCCCCAACACTGAATGGGCGTCTGTCTCTCTCTTTGTGCTCCCTCTTCAGTCATTCTCGGCTCTCTAAACGATGGCTTTCCCTGAAGACTATTTCTGAAAAAGGAAGGCTTGTTTCCCTTCTACCTCTGTTCCTTCTTAAACTTCCTCTGATCATTCCAAACCTTCCGAAGGATAGGCTTTTCTCCTTGTTGTTCATACAAGCATTTTTCCTTTCTTATTGTTTCTTCCATGGTATTAGGATCATCATATTGAATCCTGTCACTCATGGAAGGTGGTAGTCCACTCAGATATCTCTGAATCTTGACAGCCTCATCTTTGATGAATGGAACATACTTCAGTAGTTCTAGGAAACTTCGTTCATACTCATCAATAGTCATGCTGCCTAGCTTGAGTTCAAAGAACTCCTTCATCTTCCTGTCATAGTATATTTTAGTCAAGTATTTCTTCTCGAAATACCTCTTAAATTCCCTCCAAGTGACCTCTTTCTCTTTGATGTGTTGCACCTGCACAAACTGATCCCACCACATCGATGCTTTTCCTTTCAGTTGGTGCATTGCAATTCTTCCCTCTGCATGGGCAGAATAATACTGCAGTTGGAAGTATTTCTTCATGCCAAGTAACCATGTCTCGGCATCTTCCTCCTTCTTATGTTCTCCATCGAATGTTGGAGGTTTAATCTTGTTCATCTCCCCTTTCAATTCCTCCTTTCCAGATTTTCGATGTTTTCTGGTAGGGGATGGGCTTGAACTACTATGTGTCTTCCTGTCAGAATGTCTTTGGGAGTGACTAAGATGTCGACTACCACTCCTTGACCTACTTCTTCTCCCATGGGTTTTGTGACTCTCCGTCGTACTTGAGTCTCTTCCCTTCTCGAGTTTCTTCTCTATTCATTCCAGGCTCTTCAAAAATTTTAAGTTTAATTCACCTTGTTGATCCTTGACTTTCATGAGCTTTCGACTATCAGCTCGGCGAGCCTTGGCCTCTCTTTGCAATCCTTCAATGATTTTCATTATGTGTCCTTCCTTATCCTTCTCTTTTCCATTCCCATTGGA
>JZKD02S0425545.1:204394-223304 GCA_000966675.3 Picea glauca
AAGGTAGAACAACAAGGGGGCCCCAGAATGAAACCTCAGCCGTAGATCTGGGCGGGTGGACTCTGTCCGTCCAGATCTGCTTGTTACTTAACTTAATGCACATTCGCGCCCTGGCTTAAAGCCGACATATCTTCCTCACATCTAATGATCGTCACAGACTCTGAGATCCTCCAAAAGAATCTCGTCCGTTCTTGGGTTTATCATCACGAGAGTCCGAAATATCGATCACGGGACTCCCAAAATCTCGATCCCTGGTTTCTCAATGCAGTTAATCTTCCGACACGTAACCTCCGTCCATCGGACGACTCAGATCTATCCCGGGGTTTTCACCACGAAAAATCTCAGGCCTTTGTCATCAGGATTCCCGATTCCGCGATTCCCGATTTCCCGAAATGGGTAATCTCACGACACGTGGCCTCCATCATTCGGATGGTTCAGATCTATTTCAAGATTTCCACCATGGAAAGTCCCGATCTCTTGTCATCAGGACTCCCGATCTTGCGATTCTCAATTTCCACACTCCTGTGCAATTCTAAAGGGCTTTAAACCCCGTGCACACTTTCCAGATCTAACAATCACGAGGGTTCACCTTCCCTCCCGAACATATCCTAAAGCTCCTGCACTTCTAGTGTGGAGTCCTCTCTCCCTGTGGACTTATACCACATTGGCCGCGGTTTCATAATGCCGCTATACCTCCTGAGCTTAAAACTCATCAAGTAACTCCTTGACACTTTGGAGCAAACCAGGGTCCGAAATTAGCCTTCCAAACCCAATTTCCCTTCGCATTCTCGGTCTAAAGACCGCTCCACTGGCCCATCTAGGCTCATTGTTGAAACCTTGGCTCTGATACCAAACTGTAGCGCACCCTTTTTCTGGCTACCAAGGTTTAACCACTATTAAGAGAAGGTTATAAGACCACTCTATACATAACTCATTTAAGAACAAAGTAAAACATATTATTTACTACTATAATTAACAATCCATAGCATTCCATATTAATTTGTATACACAGCGGAAATCATGATAACATAAACAGTAGAGTCATGCAAAATGTGATAAAAACATAATCAGATACTTATCTTTTAACAGTGGTAGAATCCACTAACCAAGTGCAGTCCTTCCACGAACCTCCCAGCCTTAGATCACACTGCTCATCAGCTTAGCAATGGGTCACCCCCGAGCTGGGACTAAGCTCCACCCCAAGGCAAGGAAATCTAGGCTAGGCTGTGGTTACAGGGAAAACAACAAATAAAATCTGGAAGGATTCTTCCCAGGATGCCATCTTATGCCCACTACTATCAGAATCTCATTCCCCACATGCATGTTCAGCCCAGGAGTATACACCTTCACAAGCACAGTCCATCGGTGCTAAACCCCTCTCTGGGTCTCGACAACAGGCCATATCAGGAAGTCTCAGAGCCTGAAGCTGGTGCTGGACACTCTCTGGAAGAAACCTCTTCCAACAACATCCACCTCCCTCACCTAGAGAGTGATCACACACAGGCTCAATCACAACTCGTGCTGGCCATCAAGCCACGCACAGTCCAGCTCTACATGGTTACCATAGCCAATTGAAAATACAAACACGGCCTCCCAAATAGGCTCAACAAGGCTTGAAGCCTCACAGTGATGGTTCACAGGAATGCCTGATGAGTAACTCCTGTAGGGGTCGACACAGAATCCACGACTCAGATTAGAGGGTGAGACCGGCTCTTCAAAATAACACAGGCTTTCCCACTAGTTCAACAATGGCAGAATGGTTCAGGGTCTTGGCTTCAGAACAGAGCCTCCACACATAGGTTCGATCAGTCGAACAGAGGATGTGCACGGACTTTCAAAGACAATATGGGTTCCCGACTCTCAGAACGCACGCGGTATTCTTGTAGAGGTTGGGTTGGTCGTATTGTTCAGTGTTCTCTACACGCTCAAGTAGTCGGGTGGAATGGAGGAGGAACCCTTCTCACGACTCACCCTGGCTGTTTTATTCGCATGCGTCAGGGTTGACACTTGTCACCCATGAAACTGCATGCGTTCCACCAGCACGCATCTCCCTTCCATGTTCTCCCCTTGCCGGAAACTTAGGATAAAACATAAATTGTACATGTCTTCTGGAATAATATTAAAATATTCTTCCCAGGCTTAAGCCCCCTAGGCTTAGCCCCTAGGCTCAACACTTAGCCCCTTTTCCCACCTTCAGCCCCTAATTCCTTGCCCACTTTATGGATGCTTAGTACCCCTTCACTCATTCATCATGGTCGGTCTGCACATGGTGGTGTTTATGTTTTATTAATTGTTCTGCATGATTACATATACAACATCAGGCTCCTGGCCTTCAACACTTAGGCTCCCTAGCCTAACAACACATAAGACTCTAGCTTATAAGAACTTGGCTCACCGGCCTATAAATCATAATTACAATTCCTTTCAGAACATGGTTTACTACGGGGCTCGGCCTTGGGGACACTACAATTGGCCAATGCCTCATTTGGATACACAAACCACACTAACTCTACAGCTATGAAGAAGTGTGCAAGTCTTGGAGGAACTGCTACTGCTAAGTGTGATGTCAAGGAGGGTTTTGGCCTATCTCTTAGGATTTCTTAGTTAATTGGTGCATTACTCTTCCTAGTGAAGGAGTAGAGGAGGATATTCTATTCAGTCTTTGGTATATCTATATTGAGGAAGTTTTGTTGGGTTTTCTTCCCCACGAGGTTTTCCCGAGATAATCAGCGTGTCTCTATTGTCTATGTGATTTCCTCTCTTTCAGTGATCTTATTTATACATCTAATGTGCTAAATGATTGTAATAATAAAGAAAAACTGTAACTGTTAGCTGTATAAGTAAAAATTTAACATGTTGAAGTTAGGGAGAGACAGAATAGGAGTATTTCACATAGTATCTTTCAAATCTTGGAAGGAATGGTCGGTTGTTGGATTCCAACCGAAATAATTATTTTTAAGGAGCGCTGTGAGGGGAGCTACAATTTTTCCATAATTCTGAAAAAAACTTGCAATAATAGCCCGGCAAACCCAGGAGGCCACACAAACTTTTAAAAGTTTTTGGGCACGACCAATCCTGCATAGCTTCAATTTTCTTTGGATCCACCCTGACACCATCCTTTCCGAAAATATGCCCTAATTACTCAACTCCATAGGATGCAAAAGCACATTTAGACTGCTTAATAAAATGTTTGTGCTGAGATAGTAGTTGTAGAACTTGATCCACATGGGTAACATGGGTTTGCCAAGTTTTTCTATAGATGAGAATATCATCAAAGAAAACTAAGAAAAATGATAGAGGAAAGGATGAAAGACATGATTCATGAGACTTTGAAAAGTGGAGGGAGCATTACATAGGTCGAATGGCATAAATAAGAACTCATAGTTACCCTCATGAGTTATAAATGCAAACTTGGGAATGTCTTATTATTTCATACGAATCTGACATTAGCTAGAATAGAGAAAACGTTTGGTAAAATACTGAGCACCACTCAATTCATCCAAAAGGTCATCAATGACAGGAATGCGAAATTTGTCTTTGATTGTGAGTTTATTGAGGGCACACAAATCATGACACATGTGCCAAGTACCTTTTTTCTTGAGTACCATGACTATTGGACAAGAATAAGGGTTGGTACTAGGGCAGATGATACTGAATTCTATAAATTCTTGAACAATCTTCTCAATTTCATTCTTTTGGATGAAGGGATGATGATAAGGGAGAACATTTGGGGGAATATTGTTTGAAACTAGAGGAATGGAATGATCATGAACATCATGAGAAGGGGGGAGTCCTTGGGGGGTTTGAAACATAGCTTGTTGTTAGGAGAGGATAGATTGGATGTTGGGATGGATAGAGGGTGTCTCAATCACATGAATGGAATGAAGCTGGGAAATAATGCCAGAATGACCTTTTCTAAAGATATTTTCCATTCAGTGGGAACTGATGATTTCTATTGAACCTGTTGTGATGCCTTAGAACTGTTGTTATTGGCCCTCCTACTGGAATTGCATGGTTAATTTCTGGAAATCCACAGTGATAGGGTCGAGAGTGTGTAACCATTTAGCACCAAGTATAATGTCACAACCTCTCATGTCAATAAAAAACATATGATATTTCAGGTGGTACTGACAAATTTGTAGGCGCACATTTTCACAACGCCCTCCACATTTCATGGAATCCCCATTGGCAGTCATGATTTGGAAATTATTAACTGGACAGACATAGAAATTGACTTCTTGAGCAATGTGGTGATGAATAAAATTATGGGTGCTACCACTGTCAACGAGAATGATGACTTTCTGGTTCCTAATGTAGCCAATTAACTTGAAGGTTTGGGGAATAGAGAAATTAGTGAGTGCATTCAGGGAAATAATTGGTGCAACTTCCTATGGATCAGAGGGTGGATTAATATCAACTGGTGGGGGTATCCTAGTAATCCAGATTATTTTGAGAATGACATGAAGATAGAAGTATAACCGATATATAACAATGAAATACACAAAAATATAGAAGAGAACACATAAATACAGTGAAACCCAACTTCTATTACTGAATAAGATAGAAAAACAATGTAGAACACAAACTGGAAAAAAGAAAGAGATGTTGGCTACACTTCATTCACAAGAAGCTTTAAATCACACTCCATTGCATGCTTAAAGGTTCTCCTTCACCTCAATTATATATGAGAGAGTGAGAGGAGAAAAATTCCCATGATGCGTGTGGGATAAATTGGACTAAGTTTATAAAATTCCATAGACTTGTAAAATACTAGGACTTCCCTAGCGATCACCCATCCCAGTGCTACTCTAGCCCGAGCGTGCTTAAATGTGGAATTCTAATGGGATTCGATGCATTAACGCTATGTTGTAGGAATGTACATAAAACCATTACATGATGTCTGTATTTAACAAATGAAAATGACATTACATTCCATTCCCCATCCAAAGGGTGAATGTCATGGTTTATCAAAACCACAGGCTCAAAATGGTGTTTCAGTGGAAAAGTTGGATGGCCACTGAGATCCATCTGGATCATTCCTCCCCCCTTAGGAATAAATGGTCTCCATTGCGTTGAGTTCCTAGGGGAGAGGGAAAAGCATTTGGTGAATCTTCATCTTGATGAGTTTCTTGCCTTGTTGGAGAAGTTGTGTTGCATAGCTTTTTTAAGGTTATCACAAACCTGTGGCTAGAAGGGTTGGACCTTTTTAACTAGTTTGGCTACATGAGATGTCTGTGTGTAGAAGGAATATTTTCACTTTGCTGCAGTCTTGTCGACCTGCTTCTATTGGATAGAAGGTGCTTGGGCTAAGGATGTAGTGGTTGCAATATCCTTCTGTTCACCTTTTGAACAGATTGTGAAGAAGCTAAATTTTGTTGTATGAGATACTACCTTCCAGAACTGTTTAGGTGGGACAGTAGTTGAAACCACCTCTAGTGTCCTGTAGATATGACCCCCCAGAGTAAAAATGACACTACAGGGTCGAGACTCATAGATAACATGGCTCTTCCACATATATGGATGGCCCAAGAGAGCATCACAGACATCTAGCGGGGAAGCATCACATAATACCTCATCCTTGAAGGGTTGGATGTCGTATAACAATTGAGACTGTTGGATGACACGAAGATATTGACCCTGGAGAAGCCACTCGATTTTGTATGGCTGAAGGTGTGGTGTTTTTGGAAAATCCAACTGCTTGGCAACCTCTGCTGAGATCATGTTCTTTTGGCTTCCTCTATCAACAATAAAATGTAGTGGGGTCCCCTTCACCCACTTCTGTGAATGGAAGAGTCATTCCCCCTCCTCAAGATCCTCTTCTGGTTCGATTGTTGTAGTTGCGATAGTAGAAGTGGGTTCTGCATCAATGATCTATCTCCTTTTATTATTTTCTGAATCAGGGTCCAAGTCAAGGTTCGACTCTTTGTCTTTGAACTCGACCACCAATGAATGTATTGAGAGACATTCATCAGTGTTGTGCCAAGGGCTATTGTGGAACTCACACCACTTTCCAGTGTCTTTCTTAGACTTTATGTCACCCTTCTTTGCATGTATCTGGGATTGTCTCTCTTGAGTTTGGCCTTCCTTGCTCTGTCCATGCTTCTCCCACTTACTCTGCTGGTTGAATTTTTTCTCAATTTTGACTGCATATCGATAAGCAACTCCGAGTGAGGAGATGTTCAATAAATCCATATTTGTTTGCATGTACCTGTGTAGACCACTGTGGTACTACAAAACCAGGTGCCGCTCGAAGTCTTTGATACCCAGTTTTGAGTGCAAGGTATGAAATATGTTGGTGTACTCTGGCACCATCTGGGCTCTTTTCTGACACAGAGTTGTCCATCTCATGTATTTGTCATCATAGTTTATGACAGGGTAGAACTCCTCCTTTAGGGAATCTACAAAGGCCGCCTAAGTGGGTTCTCTCCCAAAAAGTGTAGATTCATCTATGGTGTACCTCTCCCTATAACCTTCCCACCAAGCTTTGACATGGGGAAGGGATTTAAGGAGCGCGAAGGTAATATTTTCACTGTCGAATTTTTTTTGGACATTGTAATAACCTTCTAGCAGATTCAACCATTTTTCTAGAGCATCTACATCTATCTGGCCTTCAAATAAGGGGATATCAAAATTGACTTGTACCTTGAAGGGTGTCGCACTTGCAAAATGGTTTCTTGCTGAAGATGCCTCAACTGCCGCCATCGATAGTATTCAAAGGATATGAGAGAAGTTGTCCATCATCTCGTTCATTTGTTGCGCGAGGGCTTCCTCGAGCAACATCTTGAAAGGATATTTTTCTCTGTCATCCCTCTTTTCTTCCGCCATGGGAGGTCTCTTGGGATAGCGAGAGTGGATGTCCTCAAGAGAAACTATCTTGAGACCCAAATCTTTATACCCTGACCTTGTTGGGGACCTTCTCTGAGAAACGAAAAAGAGAAGAATGCTCTGATACCACTAATCCAGATTATTTTGAGAACGACGTTTGAAACCCAACTTCTATTACTGAATAAGACAGAAAAACATTGTAGAACACAAACTAGAAAAATAGGGTATCTTATCTCTGAAAAGAAAGAGATGTTGGTTACACTTAATTCACAAGAAGCTTTACATCACACTCCATTGCATTCTTAAAGGGCCTGCTTCACCTCAATTATATATGAGAGAGTAAGAGGAGAACAATTCACATTATGCATGTGGGATAAATTGGACTAAGTTTATAAAATGCCTTAGGCATGTAAAATACTAGGACTTCCCGAGTGGTCACCCATCCCAGTTCTACTCTAGCCTGAGCGTTCTTAACTGCAGAGTTCTAATGGGATCCTATGCATTAACGTTTTGCTGTAGGCATGTACATAAAACCATTACATGATGTTTGTATTTAACAAATTAAGATGACATTACATTCCATTCCCCATCAAAAGGGTGAATGCCATGGTTTATCAAAACCATAGGCTCAAAATAGTGATTCAATGGAAAAGGTGGATGGCCACCGAGATCCATCTGGATCACTCAGGTACATGGGAAGAATCTACCTCTTCTTCAGAAACATCCTTAGAAATAGCCATAAAAATATTATTTTCCTTACACTTGTGGCCCAAAAAATACTTGTCATCACAATTAGAACAAAGACCATTAAGTTGGCATTCAACAATTTCATCCCAAGTCAATTTCTAGATCTTGAAGGAAGTGGAAGGAGGGGTGGGAACAGTGGGTTTAGGACAAGGAATAAAGGGTGTTTTTCGGGTTTGGGATGATACTACTTGTTGTGCTTCTTTGACATGTTTAGAAGATTCCAACCAAGTCTAGGGGTGAGCCATGAGAACATGGGCATGTATTTCATCCTTGAGGCCATTGATAAACCATTCCTTGAAAAAATCATATGTCATGCCCTCCATTATGTAATCCAATTATTCAGGAAGCTATAAACTCTTCCACTAGGCCAATTTGATTCAACTTGGTCAAACGACCTAAATGATGAGTGTTAGTGTCAAAGAGGTCATAAAGCTCTACAAAAAACTATGTCCAAGACACATACCCTTGGTGTGCCTTTTTATGCCATTTCCACGATTGCCAGTGTTCAAGATGCAAATGGAGAACACCATAATGAAGTTTAGCCAACTCATCAGTAATGTCGTGCAAAGAGAAGTAGTGTTCCATTTGGGTGACCCAGACCATGGGATCTAAGCCATCAATTTTTTTCACATCCATTCTAGAAAGATGTAGGTCATGCTGAAAGTGATTGGACTAAAAAGTGTGGGAATTAGAGGAAGTATCACCTTCGAGGTGTTCAGGTTGGTCATATGAGGGAAGGCCTCTAGGAATATTCAACTTGGAGAAGAGATGGATAGAAAAGGATTCAATCTAGCATTCCATGTGGGAAGAGAGGTCGTTCATCATGTCCTGTTTCAGATCTTCCATTTTGACGTCTATGGTGGAATGCGTGGAGGAATTGTTGGTGAAAATATTGGCATTGATTTGTTGCAATTCCTTCTGGGTCATGGAGAGATCAGAAGACAAGGAATTGAATCATGATTCAAGGTCTTGGTTATAAGTGTGGGCCATTCTGAAAGGGGGACATAGGAAGGGGGTGGATGGGTCTTCACAGAAAATGGGTTATAGATAAAATATATCATGACAATCAAGGTGAAAAGGGGAATCCAATGGGATATATCTCGAATAAGGGTGTCGGGAAGGGGGGTTTGGACCATAAGGAAAAAAAGTTGAAAAATGATAGGCATCACGATGATCAATATGAAAATAGGAATCCAATGGGATAGGTCCCAAATAAGGGTGTCGGGAAGGGGGGTTAGGACCACATGGGAAGAAAAGGATGAAAAATTATAGGTATCACGACGATCTGGAAAAAAAGAGGAATCCAATGGGATAGGTCACAAATAAGGGTACGGGAAAGCCCCAAAAATCTTATTTTTACTCCTACGGAGTAATACTCTGATTTGAATAATGTTGCAGTGTCAAAATGCCCAAATTCTTAATAGGGAAAACTATGTAGTAATTTCGCAACCAAAATGCAGAGGAAAGGGTGCACACCAATAGATCTTGTCTATTCCTTTTCTGTTCTATTTCCATCCCAAGGGTTAGGGTTTTCAGGGTTCCTATAGACAAGGGTTTTTCCTATGCTATAGCTCTCCTATATCCATGTGGGATCGAATAGTAGTATTCGAACCATTATCTCAGGGCACCAACTGAGGAGGCTAGACCATACCCTTATCTGTACTACTCGATTACCCAGGGACTAGAGAGTATATTCCTGAGTGTTGTTCTCGGTGGCACTATATAAGTCAAGCGACCAATTGGTTGATCTATGGATGATTTCAAGATACCTAGGGGGGATCCTGATATACTAGAGGTACGTGAAAGAACAAGTATGTATACGGGTGTTGTCTAATGCACTACCACTTGAAGGGGTACCAAAATGGGTTACAAGGGTGTCCAACAACGTGATCTTAAAAAACTCTTGTGTTTCATGCGTGTATGCTTCCCCGACCACAGATTTATGCGTTAAACGACAAATAAATGTAGTTTAAAGACTCCAAAACACGTCTCTAGACTGAAAAAATTAAACCACAATTATTTCCAAGGAAAGTGCTTTGATACCACTTTTTATGCACCTGATTATGTTATATTGAGAAGAAACATGAATATCACAGGAACAATAGAGTATAGAGAACAAAACACGAAAATGATACCTTTATTGAAATGGGAGCAATATTCACTTGTCTCTTTGAGGGGGAAACCTCCAGTAGAGTAGCACTCTATTACAATAATTCTCAAGAGAAATACTTCTCATGCCCTCAAATCCTATTTATACTAAATCTATCTACCAAAAGAAAAGTCTAAAGGAACATCTTTCTAGAAGCGAAAGCTTCTATTAGGTCTTCTTACATTTGACTTGTTCACCTTATTAACTAGGCCTTATTTATTAATATCGACCTTTATTACATGGAAAATATATTATTCTACCTATGTGAGGGGTTAGGGAGGTTATATCCCTAACATAAAGATGGTAGATAGAGGTAGTAAATAAGAGTTCGGTTTATCTATTAAGAAGATACAATAAGAAGCATCCAAGGTCTTGGGATGAAAATTAGGTATACATAAAAAATTCTTATAATAGAACTTTCCACATTTCAACTGGTAAATCTCCTTTCAATTTTTTTTTTGGTTATTTTCCACCATCACCATTGAATATTATATGTGGAAAACCCGAAGCATGGGAAAGACCCTCAGATGATACGTTGAAAGAAAAACAGTTCATAAATAGGATAAGGCAAATACACTTACAAGTTCAAGAGAAACTAGAGTAGCCATAGGAGAAATACAAGACTAGGCATGGTAAACACATGACTCTATTTTTTTTACAAGTATAAGGAAAATTGATCGAGGTGGATATCGGTGGCCACCCACCTTTTCCAACTCGCTCAAAACACTTTTCTAGCAATTTTGGAAATTTACTATTTTTAACAGTTTTTTACTTCTGGAGTCATTTTGAGGGCCTAAATGAAGGTTTTTCTGGATCGGTCTTCTCAATGATAGCCAAAGGCATGATTGAGCCCCAAAAATGAATATCCTCAATGATATGTTTCCAATGGGCTATCGTGCACCTAAAATGGACATCGTATGCAAAAGTTACGACCCCGAGAAGTTGATGTATTGACTTACCCAAACGGGGCCCACATGAATTTTGACACTTCATCTCCTAGGGTTAGGTTTTTGGATGTCTAGGGTTTTTGACATTCCTGATTATTGTAAACAGGCCTTCAGAGGCTCAATGCAATCATCTTCTTGCAAATGAGCGCAACCATCACATCTCTTCTCAGAGATAAGCCGCCACCATTCCAACAAGCTTGTTTTCCACTACATTTTACAGTTTCAACTTATTTCGTTATTGAATAGAAAACCAGTTTACTGTATCTCAGTTATTTTTTGTTAAGCATATTTTAATAATCTGTATTCATTTTTTTCTTCTCATAAAATCCGGATCAGTAGTATCAAATCGATGTTTTCCTTATCATCTTAATGCATGTCCCCGACGAGGTCAAGGTACAAAGAATTGGGTCTCAAGCTTGTTTTTCTTGAGGACAAAAGCTATTGCACGCCAAAGCGACCTCTTATGGCAGGAGAAAATAAATATGATGGGACAGGAGATCCTTTCAAAATGTTTCTTAATAAATCCCTCATGCAACAGAGGAACGAGATGATGGATAGTTTCGTGCAAATTCTTCGGTGGCAACCAACAGGCGATGCATCTTCCTCGAGAGGAGGTGTCACCCCATTCAAGGTAAAAATCAACTTCAATATTCCTATATTTGAAGGTCAGATAGACACATATGTTGTAGACAAGTGGTTGAATCTAGTAGAAGGGTATTTTTCCATCCATAACTTTTCGAATAGAAAAAAGATTACTTTTTCACTCCTCAAAATCATTCCCCATGTCAAAGATTGGTGGGAAACTTTCTGTGAGTAGAAGGAAATAGAGGAATCCTTATTATTTATAGTCACAACCACCTAGGAATCCTTCAGGGATGCTATTAAGGAACAATACTACCCTCTTAGAAGTTATGATGACTTTTATACCAAATGGACCACATTGTGGAAAGAAAGAGACCAAGCAGTGCTAGAGTTCACAAATATCTTCCATACATTGCACACCAAACTGGGTATCAAATATTCGGAGCGACATCTGGTGCTCAAGTATCACAGTGCTCTACACATATACATCCAAACCAAAATGGAATTTATGTACATCTCATCCTTGTGCGCGACCTATCAATATGCTGTCAAAATCAAGCAGAAGCGCAAACAAAAGATGCAGAAATTTTTTCCTAGGAACCCCTCAAAACGAAAGCCAAGAAGGGGCGGCCCCAACCCACAAAACCAATAATAGATAAAATATGGACAATATCAGGACAACCAGTCCAAGCCGCAAAGAAAGAAGGACACCAGAAAGACAAAGAAAGATACAGGGAAGTGGTGCGACTTCCATAAGAGCCCTTGGCATAACACTGCTGACTATCGCTCAAAGCAGTCGCTGGTGGCCAAAGTGAAAGCATATGAATTAGATGCGGGTTCTGACTCTGAGTTAGAACCAGAAAGGGGAAGGTAGATCATTGATGCAGAACCCAGTGCCACCGTTGCTACCACCAAGCTCTAGCTTGGTGAACCAAACGAGCCAAAAGAAGGTGAGTGCCTCTTCCATTCACAGATGTGGGTAAAAGGCACCCCACTGCACTTCATCGTTGTTAGCAATATCTAGAAGAACCTCATCTCAGCATAGGTCGTCAAGAGGTTGGCCCTGCCAACAACGCCACACCCACAACCCTACACCATTGGATGGCTACGCCAAGGAAGCGATCTCCATGTCAGCCAACAGTGTCGACTATCGTACGACATCTAGCCCTTCAAAAATGAGGTATTGTGTGATGTTTCCCCTCTCGAAGTCTGTAATTTTATTTTGGGCCAACCTTATTTATGGAAACCTCATGTTGTATATGAGTCTAGGTCTCGTAGTGTTATTATTACTTTGAACAAGAAATTTTACAGGATACCTGAGGAAGTCCCTCCTTGTGTTATTTCCTTGATCTCTTCCAAGCAATGTAAGAAGGTCATCTCTCAGACCGGGAAATTTTTCTTCTTCGTGATTCTCTCTCAGAGTGAGGGAAATATCACAGCCACATCCAGGGCCTTCGCAGTCGATGTTTCCACACAACAAAAGCAAGTGGATAAGGTTGTGAAAGAATAATCAGATATCTTCTCCTCTCATACCAAGGTACCTCTACACTTCCAGGTCAAGCATCCCATCGATCTGACCCCATGCGCACTGCTACCAAATGGGCCAGTCTACCACCGCTCTCTGTTAGAAAACAAGGCGATCAAGAGGCAAATCCAAGAACTTCTCCACAAGGGGCACATACGTCCCAGCTCATCGCCTTGTGGGAGCCCAATTGTGCTAGTGCAAAAGAAAGATGGGACATGGTGACTCTGCATTGATTACTGGGCCCTGAATAAAATCACAGTCTAAAATCGGTACCCGATTCCCCGAATCGATGACCTCCTTGATTAGCTCACGGGGATCAAATACTTTAATAATATTGATATAAATTCTGGCTACCACTAGGTCCCAATAGAACAAATAGATGTATGGAAGACCGCCTTCAAGTCAAAAGAATGTCTTTTTCAATGGTTGGTCATGCCCTTTGGTTTGAAAAATGCTCCAACAACTTTTATGAGGATGATGGGAGATATCCAATGAACTTTCACCAATAATTTTGTAGTGGTGTATCTAGATGACATCCTTATATACAACAAGACTTAGGTGAAACACTTGCAGCATATTCAACAAGTTCTGCACACCCTGCGGTAGCACAAACTATATGCAAACTTGGAAAAATTCTCCTTCGTCATGGACAGGGTCCATTACTTAGGCTACATCATTGATCGACATGGTGTGCATGTGGATCCATCCAATATCCAGGTCATCCGTGATCATCTAGCCCCAACCACACTCATTGGACTTCGAAGCTTCTTGGGCCTTGCCAATTTCTATCGCAGGTTCGTGTTGGAATTCTCTCATATCACATGGGCCCTCAGCCAAGTAACTAGGGGTGGCGGTAAGGAAAAATTTGTGTGGGGTCTATCCCAAGAACAAGCCTTCGATGACTTGAAGAATCGTTTGTGATCATACCCAGTACTTTCATTACCAGACCTACAACATCCCTTTGAGATCGAGACAGATTCTCCAGACTATGTTGTGGGTGTCATTCTAACTCAACACAACCACCTTGTGGCATATCATAGTGAGACACTATTAGATGTTGTCCATAAGTACCCTACTTAGAAAAAATAAATTTACTCCATTATGCAAGCCTGTCGCTAGTGGAGACATTACATTCTTGTGATGTTGATAGTCATCCAAACTGATCACAAGCCACTAAAGTTCATGCAGACCCAAGAAAAATTGCAGAATGACCGCCATTAGAAGTGGTCCACATACTTACATCAGTTCCACCTCAACATCAAGTATAAAACAGGAAGAACTAACCGAGTTGTTGATTGCCTCAACCGACCTCCAGTCGTGACACTCACCACGGTGCTAGACTCTTGCGGCCATGAGACCTCCGGATGTCCCCTCCTCTATGAGATAGACCCTGACTTCTCCACCACCTACCAAATGTTGGGCGGGAACTCAGTGGTCATTAATTTCCATCTTCAAGATGGGTTGTTGTGTTGTCTGGGCCATCTTTACGTTCCATCAAGCGAGCATGAGAAGCTGATTTGGGAAGCTCACTACAGTCGGGTGGCAGGACACTTTGGCGTTGAAAAGATAGTGGCAGTGTTGCAGAAACATTTCTACTGGCTGAAACTTCGACAGGATGTCGGCAAGTATATTAGGTCCTACACCGCTTGCGCTATTTCCAAACCGACCACTAAGAAACAGGGCCTGTACACCCCTCTTCATACTCCTGAGAGGCTATGGTAATCCATCTAAATGGACTACATGTCAGTCCTCCTATCCATCAAGAGGGGAAATGACTGTGTTTTTGTGGTTGTTGATTGCTTTTCTAAGATGGTGATTCTAGTCGCCTGCAAGAAGAACATCACAATAGAAGCCACTAGAAAGCTCTTCTTTGAACGAGTACGGGTACATTTTGGGATCCCACAAGCCATTATATCAGACCGTGACAGTCGGTTCTTCATCACATTATGGTCGAGCCTTTTGTCACTGCTAGATACCAAGCTCACCAAATCCACCACCTTCCACCCCCAAGCAGATGGCCAAACTAAGGTTGTCAATTGAATGATCGTACATATCCTGTGCATGTAAAATTCAAAACGCCCCCGCACATGGGATGAGAGTATTCCCTATGTCTAACATAGCTACAATCGAGCCATGCATAGCTCAATTGGCCACATCCCCTTTCAGATGGGGTTGGGATTCCAACCATTGGGCCCCATGGATGTTGCACTACCCCTAGTGACCACCTAGGCCAAATCGTCCCCTGCTCCACCAGAAGCTGGCAAATCCACCCGGTTCATTGAGCGGATCCAACACATCCACCAAGAGGTTCAGGATATTCTACAGAATTCTAATGCCAAGTATAAGTTTGAGGTGGGAGACAAAGTTTGGTTGCACTTGTAGAAAGAACGCCTTATAGCCCCACCGGAAGCTTCACCCACTCTATTATGGGTCGTACACCATCACCAAGGCTATGGGTGACAATGATTTTTAGCTCAAAATTCCCCCTTTCCTTGGCCTGCACCTAGTCTTCAATGTGGCTCTCCTTCGGCCATATTTCCCACCATTATTGGACACCTCAAAGATAACAGAGCAGTTGACACCAATATAGCTCAACCCTGACTGCATGCAGCAGGCATCCAGTGATCAGATTGTGGACACACATATCAAGGGAACTCACCAACAAAGGATCCAGCTTTATCGAGTTGTCAAAGTAGGGCAACTCCTACCCCAAGGCAACTGGCTCACCCGGGGCTAAATTCAACAGAAATTTCCTCATTTGATGGGTGAACTCAACCCAATGGAAACCATTGATTCCTAAGGAGGGAGGATTGATCCAGGTGGATATCGGTGTCCACCCACCTTTTCCAACTCGCTCAAAACAATTTTCTGGCAATTTTGGAAATTTACTATTTTTAGCAGTTTTTACTTTCGGGGCCATTTTGAGAGCCTAAATGAAGTTTTTTCAGAATCAAGCTTCTCAATGATAGTCGAAGGCATGATTGAGCCCAATGATAGTCGAAGGCATGATTGAGCTCATAAATTATGGATCACAAAGTTTGGTTGCATGTTAATAAGGAAAGGTTACAGGGACGAGGGGATAAAATCAAAACCCTAACATATGGGCCTTTCAAAATATTGGACAAGGTAGGAAACAATGCTTAGAGACTTAGTCTTCCACCTTATATGTGCATCTACTCAATAGTAATGTAGATAGCCTAAATCTCTACAAACCATCCATGCTTGATGAGGATGAAGAGGGCCAAGTCTTATGTTCATTTGAATATTTGGGCCCAATTGCACAAGGAGAATTAACAGAGAACACAATTTTTCAAAAGAAGATCATATTGACCAAAAGGGGCCAATCATAACTTTGGCAAGTGAGATTGAAGGGTCAACTACAACCCAAATACAAATGCTACTCCAAGGAGAAAGCTAAGGAATTATTTTATTGATTGGGGACCATAAGCCTCCCAAAATTGGGAGGGATGATTCAAAATGGATCTACAAAGGTACCATATGATTTTATTGATACTCTACATGGAGGATATTGGAATTTGGGACATTTTATAGATGGTTTTATTTTTTCAAGTTCTAGTCATCAACTTTCAATGCATTTTTGAGGCCCTAAATAATAATTTTTGGGTGTGGTACAAGGTGAGAGTGTCATAGGATTGTCTCATCCAAGGTCAAAATTGTTCTTCTCATTGAGAGATTTTCAACAAGCTATTATGTACCTAAAAGAAAGCTCCTATACTAAAGTTATGGCTCCAACAAGGTAACAAGCCAAACATTCCTTACAAGTCCAAGTGGTCACCATGTGAGGTTTTAGATGACCATAATTTCAATATGGGGAGTTAGTAATGTGGGGGAATGCACTACAGAATTCTAGAAAAACCATGGAGGTACCAAGAGGGTTCTAAACCTTAAATAGAATCCTAATTCTACTTATCAAAAACCTAGCAGAATGAGGGAAAATGGTTCACTTTTTCACTAGTCATTGTTTCTTCCATAGTATGAGCATGAGTGTAGAGGAGATGCCAACATCACATAGACACATGACCATATTGAATATTATAGAGGATTGTAGAAGACCACAATGTCTTATAGGTTCACAGTAAACATCTAAAAATTATGTAATATGTTTCATATTATTATTATATATATATATATATATTTTTGTTTGTTTGTTAGTTTGTCCGTGACTTGTGGGACTAACCTGTGGCTGAAAAACCATGACTTAGGGGTATCTAAGTTGTCAAAATCACTCGGGGATCGCACCCGGCCTGAGCCACACCAACCCTTAACATGGCTGGATTTTTTGTCCCCGCATGTTTCAAACCGATGACTTTAACATCATGGAGTGCCTTAACAACACACTCCATCACCAACTATCCTACACCTAGGAGACTATTTTATTTTATATATTAAATGCACTGATTTTAAGTTTAAATATATTTTGGTGAATCCACTATTTAAATATCCAAATCTATTTACAAATCATTTTTTTAAAACAAACTAAATATCATTTATTTAAGAAAAAATAAAAGATCTAGCAATGTCTAAAAAGATATGGATAAAGCAAAATGAATATAGTTTATTTTGAGTTAAAAATTAAAAAAACAAAACAAAATGAATTTAGTTTATTTGATTAAAAAAAAAAAGCAAAGTTGATTATCCTTTATTTGAGTATACTCCACCAAAAAAAAAGATAAAAAATAATTCACTATAAATTATAAATTCAAGGTAGTGTTTTCCAACTATTAAAAAAAAAAAAATTAATTCACTATCAAAGGAGTGCTTTTCAAATAAAAAATAATTCATTATAAATTCAATAAATTAAAGGGAGTGCTTTTCAAATAAAAATCAATTCATTATCAAGGAGTGCTTTTCAAATAAAAAATAATTCATTATAAATTCAAGATAGTGCTTTTCAATAAATGATATCCACACCTTGTTATCTATTATTGAATGTTGTGTGAGGGTGAAGATACACTAGGATTTACACCGTCACCTAACATTCAATACGTAATGTTTGCCATGCTTTTTTTAATTTTTTAATTAAAAAATGTTTATTTAATTTAATTAATATCATGTCTTGATATTAATATGTCTTAACCATTAGGCCCACTCAGGCTATATTAATAATCTATTTTTAAGGTCACGACCAAGCCAGCACACCAAATTGATGTATGAGACCTCCTTGTTTGTGGGACAAAGGACCCCCTCCCAGCGATTTAACTAATAAAATCTACAAAAGTATTAATTACCTTTTATTAATTCATATGATCAAAAAATTGGTTTCCATTCTTTTTCAGAAAATAAAACCCACAACCCTCCCAAGGCAGTAGCAAAACAAGGAGATAGACTCATTTGGCTCAACCAAGGAAATAGCTCAGGAAGAAAAATATGACAATCAGGGAGGTTGATTTTTGGGGGATTTAAACTACCGGATTCAGAGAAGAAAAAACCAACTAAACGAAAGGCAATTTGAGTGCCATTTGAGTGCCCGTTATCAAACGGTCAAACTCTGTTGATGATGAGTAGTGACAATGATTTCACATCATGGATGCAGGGACGCACGCACTAACGCCTGTTAACGTGATGAACAGGTTTGCTTCAAGCCTGGTATGAATTCAGTTCTAGTTCCACCATCCTAACGCGTTTTCAAACAATATATAAATATGCTTCCCAGTTGAGGTCCAGGAAAAAAAATGCTTCCCAGTTGAGAGTTTGTCAAAAATATTTTGATACATAGGCAATCTAATCGAAATCGATTTCTGGTCCTCGATTCCATTGTTACAGCCATTGTAGAATAGGAAATAGGAAAGTTGAATTTGCTGCTGCGAAGATCATGAGTCGGATTGGAAATCTAGGTAGTACAGCTCTGGGGTTCATGGTGGTCGTGGCAATATTATGTGAGTTACTGCCAGCCGATGCGCAAGGCACTGTGGTGGGATTCTACAAGCAGACTTGCCCAAGCGCAGAGAAACTTGTGCAGCTGAGGGTACAGAGAAAATTCCGCACTGATAAGACCATTGTGCCTGCGCTTCTTCGAATGCATTTTCACGATTGCTTCGTCAGAGTAAGAATTGTTCTTCCTTCATACCTGTTAAACAATTTGCTTGATATGTATTCAAGTATTCACAATAGGCT
>JZKD02S0425545.1:228417-258776 GCA_000966675.3 Picea glauca
ATCTAGCCATAAAGGATTATGGTTGGAGTCATCACTTAAAAGAGTAGCTTGTTTAGTTGCAATCCTAGCATTAAAGTCTCCTAGTAGGAGGATATTACCTTCATTTTTCAAATTACAAATATCTTGTTCTAAATTATTATAGGGACAATTTTTATCTAGGTTATTTTTCTTATAAAAAGTAGAATTAATAGGTGCAAAATAACAAATTGCTATATACATCTTCTTAGCATTGGTGTCTGAAATTTCTATCCAAATGTATTGATTAACAGGGTCAATCTTATGAAATTGAATGTGAGGAGAAATGTTTTTTTCTAATATAACAAGCTATGCCTCCTATCCCTCTACGGTGGGATTTTTTGTTCCATGCCGATCACAAGACAAATCCTTCCATGTTAGGGACCTTAGACTCCTCATGCTCCCAAGTTTAAGCTAGACAGATAATATCAATATCACTCGGGATCTAACTTATCATAGGACCTTTGCGCCATGGAAAGCCTCGACAATTCCAAAAAATGATCCCAAGTGTCCCAAATTCCTATTTATTATTATCCTTCTAGTCTCTATCCCTAACAATAGCTTTTTGATGTCTAATTATTGCCCATTTTCCTTATTTCCTGGCTTCTTTTACCTTTTGAACTTCCTTCCTTAATTCAGCTTGGTCTTCAGGAATGAGGTCTTCATTTATAAATATTCTTGACCCTTTTATGCTCAGAGATTTACTAAGTATGCTATATTTATGGTCATTACAACTTACTTTGACACAGATCAACCTATCTTTGTGATCAATTATTTTTCCTAGCCTCTTTTCTTCTACGAGATAAGTTGTATCAATTTGTGATTTATTTTTTAATTCTTCTTTTACTATTGCTAGTGTATCCTCTTGTTGTTCTTTTATACAAGAAATTATGAGGTTCAAGGCTCTTTTGTTATGCTCATGGTTCAATTCGATTAGTTTATTCATTTCCTCTTTGATGGGTTTGATATCCAATTTATTTTCCATATTACTGAGGGTCAAATTGTTGGTTATTTTTTCTTCTAGCTCTTTAATCTTATCTCTCAAGTTGTAGTTTTCTTCAACCCCTTCTTCTTGGGTTGATTGTTTATGTTTTTCCATTTCTTGAATGATATCCTTCATTGTTTGCAATTCACTCTTGAACCCTAAGAATCTATCCTCTATTTGAGTTTGAATGGTATCTTTAATTTTTTATAAATCATTGCCTTTAGCTCTATTTGGAGTTTTACATCTCTTTCTTCACTAGTTTTTTCTAATGTTTCTAACTCTATTTGGATTTTGGCATCTCTCTCTTCTCTTTTTTTTTCTACTTTTTTGGAATAGGTGGTGGAGTGCTCATATTGAAAAGAAGAGAAAAAAGATATAACAATTATTATTATGGATTGACTTTATCTCTCAAATCAACTTTTACTTCTGAAACTTAAAATAAATAAATAAAAAAAATATATTTAAATCTCTTTACTTAAAATTAAAATTGAATCAAAATAAAAGGTGACTTGCCTCCTTTCAGATGTCCAAATGCTCAACCCTTTGAAGAAGCCAAAAATAATTTTTGAAAACAGCATAGAAGTCGAGAGAAACTACAGAGATTATTCTGAGTAAAAAGGTAAAAGCTACAGAGATTATTCTGAGTAAAAAGGTAAAAACTACAGAGATTATTCCCATTCAAAACTCTAGATATATAATCTTAGAAATAAAATATCTACTAAAAATAAATAAACAAATAAGTATTATTCCCGTTCAAAACAATAAAATATCTCCTTAAAAAAAAGTATTATTGGCATTGAAAACCCTATATATATAATCTTAGAAATAAAATATCTACTTTAAAATAAAAAGGAAAAAAAGAAGTATTATGCCTGTTCAAAACAAAAGAGATATAATTTCTCAAAATTGCAGAGAACTAGTATGCTCGTTCCAAACCTCGAAGAAATATTAATTTCAAAACCGCAAAGAAGTAGTATTCCTTCAAAACCACAGAGAAATATTATTTCCATTCAAAACTAGAGAGAAATATTATTCCCGTTCAAAACCTCAGAGAGATATTATTCTCGTTAAAAACCATAGAGAAATATTAAATGAAAATATTTTCATTTAAAAAAAACATTTTTGCCATTTTATAATCTTTAAATTGATCATTAAATTTAAATTTAAACTTTGTTTTACGCTTTTTAATGGTGTGATAAATATAAATTAAAATTAGTTTTATAATTGTGGTCTAAATACAAATTAAAGTTTGTTTTTAGTCCATATTTTAATTCTTTAATAAGAAAAACCTTACAATTTGTTTTATTTTTTTAATTATATATAATTATTGTTTAAATATAAATATCAAGTTAGCATAATTGTATCTTAAAATATGGTCATTGTTTTATTTTTATTATATTATAATAATTGAAAAAAACATTTTATTAAATAGTTTATTTTAACAATATATATATAATATAGAAATTCATTTATTCCAAATAGAAGGATGTGTTTATGTAAATTCCAAAAAAATGTTTAATAATATTTTGTTTAAAAGAAAAAAACAAATTTATATTTAGATGAAAATAAATACATGAGATGCATGAACACAATCAAAATCGATCCTTTAAGTAGATGAATTTATAGTAATCTATTCATCTAGATCTTAGTAGGATACTTCCTATATAATAAAAGTCCAAAATAGTCCATACTAAAAGTATTTTTTTTTTGTAAATAAAAAGATTTAATTCCTCAAAAATATGTTGTAATCATACATAAAGAAGCCATTTTTGGAGGTCAACCACTTGTTCCGCTAGATAAGTGGAAACCAGAACAAATGGAGACCCTTTTTTCTAGCTATATCATGACAAAAAAAACCGCCACTTGTTCCGCCAAACATTTGGAAACCCGAAAAGGTGGCAGGGGAATGTAGTGTCTAGACTGTCTGAACATTCAGAGATAATCCTGAATAGGTTTATGGAAAATCCACTGTATCTTTGCAAAAAAAGTGCATAGAGTTGAAAGGAAAGGACTAAGCATCAATAGAGCTAGTGAAACCTGTGTCAGCCTGAGTTACACCATGAGGAGTGAATACGTACATTTGCGCGTAGGCCAAGCACCATTATTGGATTTGTCAGCTCAAGAACGCTCCATATAGAATGTCGAGTCGGTTGTTGAGAAAGGTATGCATGTGAAGTTGTTCCTGCATATCCTTGCGCATCTCAAATATGAGCTCCAGATGCTCTAGTGCAAGGAGGCAAGTGGAGTGCGAGTCTCGGCCCAAAGATGAGAAGGGTGGTGGAGGCTCTATTGGGCAGTCGCCCGACAAAATCTCTTCTTGAATTATGAAAGTTGCCCAGTCCGAGGCGCATGCTGCAGTAGGGACATAGTCACTGTTGTTAGGCAGGTCATGGGGGTCTGGAATTGTGTAGAGGAGAGAGTCTGGTAGAACCATAATTGCCTCTTCTGAAATCTCATCCTTTATAATGGCGATTGGAGACATATTTTTATCCCCATCTCGGCAAATTAGAGAGGTCGAAGAAGCCTAGGTGAGCCTACAAATTTGACTTTTCCTAGCAGTATAGTTGTACCAGGAAGGCCCTCTCTTAGTCTTACCATCCTCACATGGCATGCCAGTGAGGAAAAACCAAACTGTAAGTTGCTTGAGAAATGGCAGAGAGAGGAGAATGACTGGAGAAAAGCCAAAATGCAATATCTGAGCTGAGTGGGAGGAGCCGTAACATACTTGGAGGAAGTGGAGGGGTGCCAAGGGAGAAAACATGACCTTGCGCATGCCTCCCATACCCATCGTCATCCACCTTCCATGGCACAGTGAAGGTGCCATTAAACCTGCGTGAGGGAGCTATCCAACATGCTTTGAAGTGCCTTGAATTCTTCCCTCCATACAAGAAATGGGAGTGAGGGAAGAGGAAGGATCCTTTAATACTAGGCTCTACATTCTATACCCCATCCAGGGGAGGGAAATCACATTGAGTGATTTCCATACACTGGTGTAGCAATGGGGGAGCTAGGGAGATTCAAGCATACATTTGTATCATCTCCTCCTTTGAGATGAATCCTGCATTAGCTAGGCGATTTGCTACCTTGTTAGCCTCTCTTTTCACGTGGGAAGGGATGAGAGTGAGGGTGGGTCACAGGAGGGATTTGAATTCTTCAAGCAGGCCCATAAGCCTCCAGCTTGGGGAGACTTTTGATGGACTGGAGCCATGGATGATTTTTGAAACTAGTGAGATTATCACATGGGAATCCCCTTCCACATTGAGTTGGTTTATGTTGTGGAATATTGTCAGTTTGACCCCCTTGATGAGAATCCATAGTTATGTTGCATTGTTTGTGTTGAGTCCAGGTGGCATGTTGTGATGTGAAGAATTTGCCCAGTACTATCTTGGAGAACAGCCCCAAAGCCTGTTGGTCCTAGATTTCCCTTTGAACAACCATCAGGGAGATTAGGGAGATTCAACTGCCACGACGAGAGGATGAGACTTTCTGGAGGATTTTATTGAATATATTCCTATGTCCAATGTCTAGCTCTAATGGTTTCCCGGATGAGAGTAAGGATCTTTTCCCAAGTAGTGAGGGGGGGAGAGGAATGGGAGTGGAAAATTCTTTTGTTCCGCTCTTTCCAAATTTTCCAAACAATAAAGCCTAGAAGCAGTTGTTGGATGCGATCTAAAATTGGGCTCTGATAAGTGATCAATCCCCAATTTTCGATAGTGTTGAGAATGTTTTATTTGTTTCTGTTGGAGCGACGCATTATTTGCGTTGCCATGTCCCAGATTGCCCCACTGCGAGGGAATTGATCAAAATGTTCTCCATTGTTTCCTCTTGTTGTCAGTAGAGAAGGCATATCGAAGGTCCTATAAAGCCCCACTTCTGGAGATTATCCCAGGTGAGTATGCGATTTTGGGCCATTAGCTAGAGGAAAATTGAGATTTTCAGCCAAAATTTGGAATTCCAAATCATGCTCTAGATGTTCTCTTTTGGTTGCATGTGGTAGTTTTCGTGAAGGTAGTAGGTTTCCTTTACCGAGAAGTTTCCTGTTAGCGAGTGTCCCCGCATGAGGATGTTCGATCCTTCACTAATACAAATATTTTGTTGTGAGGCTATTTCACACCAGGGTTGTGTATTATTGTCCCCTGGTATGTTGAGTTCATGAGGCTGAGTGTTCCATATGCGCCAGGGGTGGTGTTGAGAATTCTCCTTTCATAAGTCCTTTACATGAATTGGATTCCTGGTTTGCATTTTCTGGTGGAGGGGGCATAGTTCATCCATTAAGTGAAAAGGTGGCAATTGTTGCTAGGAGTCCTACCAGAATAAGGACATCTCTCCATTGTGAATATCCTAGAAAGCATATTTCTGTATGAGAGGATGGTTGCACCAAGTTTCATTCCACATATTGGAGCCTTGAATATGATCATTGATTCGGATTAGGAGATCCACATTGGTGGTTGGTACATATTTGTGCCTCCACATTTTAGCCCATAACTCCGTGGGATGTTTGAGCCAACGCCACCAATGTTTTCCCCCCATTATGCTATTGAGCTTTCCCGAATCCCTCAGACCCATTCCACCTATGGATTTTGGCTGACAAATTTTGTCCCACCTGACTAGAGCCTATTTCTTGTCAGGATGGTGTCCATGCCAAATAAATTTTTGTTGGAGGTTCCTGATGCCTTTTATATCTCACTGTGGTATTACCAAGGTTGTAAAAAGGTAGGTCAGGAGAGCTTGAAGAACTGATTTCAGAAGGACTAGTTGGGATGCAAGGTTGAGAGATCGAAAGGTCCTATTGTTTAGTCGATTGGAGATGGAAAGAAGGAGGTTGTCCCAAGAGATGTTGCTACCCCTGTAAGGGGGATACCAAGATAATTGATCCGGATTATTTTCGACATGAAATGATAGCAGAGATATAATAAAGAAATGTACAAAGATATCTAAGATATCCAATAATATAAAAAAAATGTATCATATATGAAACCATAAACACAAAGATATAGTAATACACAATTTTCTATTGATGAGCGAAAATGTACAAAGACTATAAAAATACAGAGTGAAAGACTGTTAGAATGGTGGCAACTTATCTCTAAGAAGAGATGTGTCCACTACTTACATTCACAAGAAGATGATTTTACAATGAGGCTCCAAAGGCCTTTTTATCATAAAGAAAATCCCAAACCCTAACCCTAGAAGATGAAAATCCAATAGTTTTGTGGACCCCGTTTTGGGTAGTTTGGTGTATCAACTTCTCGGGGCCGTAACTTTGGCATACAATATCCATTTGGGGCACACAATAGCTCGTTGGAAATGTATCGTTGAGTAGATTCATTTTTGGGGCTCAACAAACAACTTCAACTAAAATTGAGAATCTTAATCCCGAAAAATCTTCATTTAGGCCCTCAAAATGGCCCTGGAAGTTAAAAACTGCTAAAAATAGTAAATTACCAAAATTGCCAGAAAATTATTTTGAGCCAGCTGGAAAAGGTGGGTGGCCACCGATATCCACTTGGATCAATCCTCCCTCCTTAGGAAGCAATGGTATCCATTGCATTGAGTGCTCGGGGGAGAGGTAAAAGCATTTGTTGAATCTACATATTGATGAGTTGCTTGCCATGTTGGAGAAGTTGTGCTGCTTAGCTTATTGAAGGTTGTCACAAACATGTGCCTGGAAGGGTTGGACATTTTTAACAATTCTAGCTACATCAGATGCCTATGTGTATAAGAAATGCACTTTGCTGCAATCTTGTCAACCTGCTTCTGTTGGATATAATGTGCTTGGACTCAGGCTGTAGTAGTGTTCTTCTGTTCATTCTTTGAATAGACTGTGAAGAAGATGAATTTTGTAGTATTATATACTACCTTGCAGAACTATTTAGGTGGGACGATAGTTGAAATTACCTCTATCATCCTGTAGATATGACCCCACAAAGTAACAATGACACTACGAGTTTGAGAGTCATAAATAACATGGTGCTTCCACATATATGGCTAGCCCAAGAAAATATCATAGACATCCAGGGGGGAAACATCAAATAATACCTCGTCCTTGAAGAGATGGATGCCATATGAAAATCAACACTACTAGATGACATGAAGATCTCATCCATGGAAAAGCCACCCGATGTTGTATGATTGCAGGTGTGGTGTTGTTGACAATCCCAACTGTTTGACGACCTATGCTGAGATGAGATTCTTCTAGCTTTCGCTATCAACAATAAAATGTAGTGGGGTCCCCTTCACCCACATCTGTGAATGAAAAAATCGCTCCCCTTCTTCAGAATATGTTGGTTCTTATGGTTGAATTGCTAGGGTCATGACAATAGTAGTGGGGTTTGCGTCGATGATCTATCTTCTATCAGTATTTTCATAATCAAATTTTGAATCAGGATTCGACTCCTTGTCTTTTCTATCGGCCACCAATGATTTTTTTGAGAAACATTCATCGGCGTTGTGCTAGGGGCTTTTGTGTAAATCACACCATTTTTTAGTGTCCTTCTTCGTCTTTCCGTGACCCTTCTTTTCCTGTGGCTTGGACTGGTTTTTGGGATGTTGTTTGTTAAGGTCATCTTTATTATACTTTGGTTGTTACGAATTTGCAGACCCTAACTCCCATTTTTTTCTGGTTCTTAAACTTCTTCTCAATTTTAACAACATATCTATAAGAAGAATCTAGTCATGAGATGTCCAGAAAATCCATTTGAGTTTGGATGTATATGTGTAGAGCCCCATGGTATTTTAGAAACAAATGTCATTCGAATTCTTTGATACCCATCTTGGTGCACAAGGTATGGAAGGTGTTGGTGGGATCTGGAACTGCTTGGCCCCTTTCTTGTTGTAGTGTGGTCCATCTCATGTACTAGTCCTCATAGTTGTCAATAGGGTAATATTCTTCCTTTACCGCATCCACAAGAAAATACCAAATGGGATCAGCCCTATATATTCCAGAATCCTCTGTGGATCTCCCAGTAAGTTTCCCACCAATTTTTGGCATGGGGGAGAACCTTAAGGAGTGTGGAGGTGATCTTTTCCCTATCAGAGAAATTATGAACAAAGAAATAACCTTCTAGCAGATTTAACCATTTTTCTAAGGCATCTGCATCTATCTGTCCTTCAAATATAGGAATATCAAAATTAACTTGTACCTTGAAAGGAGAGGTACTTCCAAAGTGGCCACTTGATGAAGACGTTCTTGTTATTATCGACAGGTGTTGAAGCATCTGGGAAAAATTCTCCATCATTTCGTCTCTTTGTCGCATGAGAGCTTGCTAAAAAAACAGATTAATAGAATCGTCTGCTCTGTCGTTTTTATTTTCTTCCGCCATGGAGGGTTTCTTGGACATGCGAGAGCGATTTCCTTCAAGAGATAAAATCTTGAGACCCAACTTTCTACACTCATACCTCATCGGGGACATGCACTAAAAATGATCAAGAGCATCCTGCAATGATACCACTGATCTGGATTATTTTCAGCACGAAATGAGAGCAAAGATATAATAAAGAAATGTAAAGAGATATCTCAGATATCCAATAATATAACATAAATGTATCAGAGATGCAACCATAAACACAGAGATACAGTCATACACAATTCTCTATTAATGAGCGAAAATGTACAAAGATTGTAAAAATATAGAGTGAATGACTTGCTAGAATGCTGGCAGCTTATCTCTAAAAAGAGATGTGTCTGCTACTCGCATTCACAAGAAGATGATTTTGAAATGAGGCTCTAAAGGCATTCTTATCATAAATAAAATCCAAAACCCTAACCGCGAAAGATGAAAAGCCAACAATTTTGTGTACCCTATTTTTGGTAGTTTGGTGTATCAACTTCTCGGGGGTGTAACTTTGGCATACGATCTTTGTTTGGGGTGCACGATAGCTCGTTGGAAAGGTATCATAGAGGAGATTCATTTTGAGGGATAAATTAGAGTCTTCAGATATCATTGAGAAGCTTGATCTTGAAAAATATTCATTTAGGTCCTCTAGATGGCCCCGAAAGTTAAAAACTGCTAAAAATAGTAAATTACCAAAATTGCCAGAAAAATGTTTTGAACCGATTGGAAAAGGTGGGTGGCCACCGATATCCACTTGGATCAATAATTGGATGGAAGGGAGCTCTTGGGGATAGCCAAAATTCTGGAGATGTGGGTTTGGATTGTCAACAAGGTGTTGAAGAAGAAGAGTTGTGATTTTTCAAGGTTTATGGAGGTCCCCAAAGCATCAACCAAGTCTGTGAGCATGGACTTGAGTTTGTTGGCCTCCTGGGTGGTAGGGGTATTCATAAGCAAGGTATCATCCATGAATTGACTATGAGAGGTTTTCAACTGGATATTGTGAATGGGTATGCCCTTGAGGGAACCGTCCTCAATTGAGGCATTGATGTAGCAGCCCGGACCTTCAGCCATGATGAAAAAAAGGAAAGGGGAAAGGGGGTCTCTCTGTCGAATGCGCCTGGTAGGCGAGAAGGACTAGGAGGGAAATCCATTGACCATAATGAATAAAAATGGTGAATAAGTGAGATTCATGATCTAATCTATCAAAGCCTTATCAAATCTAAAGGCCTCAAGAAGGGAACGCATGTATTGCCAACTGATTCTATCAAATTATTTTGAGAGGTCTAGTTTGATTAGAATACCTAGAGTATGAGTTGATTTGAGGGAATGTATCACCTCATGTTCTAGGATGACACTGCCCATGATTTGATGCCCCTCCCCGTAGCCTGATTGTTCCTTGGAGATGATGAAAGGAAGCACGGGTTTGAGCCTTAGAGTTATTACCTTCGTGATGATTTTGTAGATTAGATTGCAAAGGGTAATGGGGTGGAACTGCTTTGGGTGGGTAACCCTTTCTTCCTTTGGGATTAACATGAGGAAAGTGGAATTGAAGGCCTAGAGGACTTGTACAGAGGCATGGGACTCCTCGATGAGTTTCTAGACTTCTTCTCGGATCATCGACCAACAATAATGAAAAAATTTGGTTGTGAAGCCATCCAGACCCGATACTTTCCCCAAAGGAATTTCTTTAACTGCTTGATCCACTTCTTCTTATGTGATTTGTCTCATTAATGTTTTATTATGTTCCATTGTGATGAGGGAGGGGATGTGTCAGGTTATCTTTCTTTAGATTGTGTCCTATCCCTAATGGGTTATGAAAGGAGGTCTTTGTAGTAATTTACTAGTTCTGATTCTATGCATGCATGATCCATGATGTGGTTTTCCTAAGCGTCCTCCAGCTTGGTGATTCTATTGATGTATCTTCGATGCACCATGGAGCGATGGAATAAATTGGTGTTCTTCTCTCCCTCCTTGAGCCATTGTACTCTGGATTTTTGTTGCCATAGTATCTCCTCTTGTTTTTTTCGTTCCTCTATTTCTACAAGGATATTTTCTTCCTCCCTTGAAAAATATGTCATTCGTCCCCGCATAATAAATACCTATTGCAAATCCTCCGGCGTTGCTCAATCTCCCTTTTTTCTGGTATATGTTGCCAAACATATTTTTGTTCCAGTTTTTTTAGATGCATTTTGAAATTCTTTAGTCATTGCTGGAACTTATACATGCTTATGCCATATGATATATCTACCTACCTCCACCAGGATTGGGAAAGTTTCTAAAAATTTGGGTGAGTGAACTAGAACTTTTGAAAGAAAAAAGGTTTGAGCTTCGATGTTGCTCCTATGTGTAGCCAAAGGGAGACCGGCCAGTGGTCTGAACTAGATTTTGGGAGAATGCTGGGTTCTAACACTGGATCCTCCAACATTATGGATTCTAAAATGAGGAAGCGGTCTAATCTGCAGGAGACATGTTGGGGGCCAAATCTCCAATTAGACCTGGTGAAAATTCCATTCCTGGTTTCTATGTCAATGAGTTGGAGCTGGTATATTAGCATTCATAAATTACCAATGTCCAATTCCATTCACTTTGTGCCTCCACTCTTCTCCTCCAACATGAGAATGATGTTGAAGTCTCCCCCCACTATCCAACGTGTGGATCTTATCAGTGCACTTACTGTGGATATCCTCTGTAGGAAAAGGTCCTCATCTAGGGAAGTTTGTGGTCCATATGCGTTTGTGAGCATGCCATCCTTGTTGGATCTGAAGGCCCATAAGTGGACTATGAACATGCCAACCATTGAAAAGGGTTGATCAATAATGATTGTGGTATGGTTCCATAAAATGGCGAGACCCCCTGCTATTCCATTTGAGTCTGTGTGAATGGAGTTGCAATTCCTCCAACATCTATGAAATATTTCCTCTATTTTGTCCTTTGCACATTTAGTTTCTTGTAAGAGGAGAATGTTCGGATTCTCTGCATGAATATTGTTTTGAAGGGTCCTTTGTTTGGATCTTCCATTGATCCCTCTAATGTTCAAAGTGATGATCTTCATCATAATGAGTTGTGTGGGGGAGAGAGGTAACCTTCCGTGAGATAGTGGCTTTGGCCCGAGTTGAGCATATAATCTCCTACATCGTTGATCAGTTGATGTGATGATTTTCATCCTCGTCGCTTTCCTTCACGAGGGGTGCACCTAGGATTTGGTGTTGGATCTGGGGATATACCCAATCGTGAAGTGGCTCCTATAGTGGAATCAATGAATACTTTATGAACCTTTCTTAGTTGTTCTACTGGGATGGTTTGCAACTCATTCTTGTTGAAGGCTTCCTCAAGTTGCTCCAGGTCAATGTCTGTTAGATATTGATCATCCAGCTGCATGATGGTGTCCCCCCCATCCTCTGATTTTTTATCCTCATTCTGTTGAACTAAGAATCTGTTTCTTGGATCTGTTCTATGGTTGGTTTTGACTGCATCTTGAATTTTCCTTTATCCTTGTCTTAGTTTTTTTTTCTATGTGGATTTTCCACTTCCTCTTCTTCTGGGAGCTTATTTAAGATATCAAAAGAGTTTTTTTATGGGAATATTTTGGTTTCCCTCTTGATTGTTCTTCTTGAGGGGTTGTTTTTTCCTACCCGTGGCCGTTGTGAAGCCATCCTTTTGTTTTCCTTCCCCTACCCTTGGGATTTGAGTGTTGAGAGGTAAATCACGGAAGAGGTGATCATGCTCATGACATTTCCTACAATAGAAGGGGATGTGTTCGTAGTCGATGGTCTCGTTCTAGTCCTCGTCCTGGTATTCTATAGTTATTGAACCTTATAAGGCCTGCGAGATATATATGTAGACACAGATGCAGGTGTAGGAGGTGTATTTACTTTGTTTTTTCCCCTCTGAGGATTTTACATAGATCCCTACTCTGTTTCCTATACCCATGAGGATTTCTTCAAGCCAAAATTCTTGGGAGAAGGAGTAGAGGCAGATCTAGACTGGTGCCATAGTAAAATCTTCTTTCTTTGGGATAAATCAATCTGTCCAGAATCTAAGGAAGAGACCTACAATTTTTTTAAAAATAGGGTTCATTATCGAAGATATATTCCTTGTCCTCCAGGTTGTAGAGGATAATTGTGAAGAAACATTTATAGTTGATTTGGACCTCATAGTTTCCCTTTGGATTCCACCAAGCTTTGATCCATTGCATGAGGTCTCTTTCTGAGGGCCAAAGACACAAAAACTTCCCGATCAGGGCATGCTCTTTCATGAACTGAGTGTGTTCCCCTACCCTGGTCGAGTTGATAATATATCTGGGCGGTTTATCAGATTGGGGGATGCATTTCACCAGTTCCAATCCTCAAGACACCTTTGGATGAGACGTACTCATCTCCACTTCTATTTCCTTTCTTAAACCTTTCTCTTTGGTGAGGATTTGTTCGCGAGGTGGGGTGGTGGCTCAAATGCCAGTTACTTATATCTTAACCCCACTCAGTCTTTTGTTGCAACATTTATGTATGAGGGGGGTTGCACACCTCCCCCTGGAACCATTGTTGGAGCTCGGGCACTTTGGCCCTGTGGTAGTCTGCTAACAGGTCTGCGGATGCTTCAACTGTGAGAGTTAGGGTATCACAACATACAATGTTAGGGTTTCGCCTTCGACCTCCTTCAAAAAAATAGTCCATACTAAAAGTTACAAAGACAAAGACTTAAAAATTAATAGTGACATATTACAGAGTAATAGCATTCTTAAAATTCATAAAACATATATCTACCACGAATCAATGTTCTTTCATCAAAAAATTCTGATAGTATAATTTGATTTTCACATAACAATGTGCCTTCCTTAGAGATCTTGTCCATTGTTTGTTTCAATCCCTTGAAGATACGGGGAAATTAAATATGAACAAATAAGCAAATGATCTCATGAATATAGTCTTCCAAAGGCCTTAAGTTGATATTATGTAGTTGAACATTTCTAGATACATGGTTGATGACCAATCCATAATATCCATATACTTGAAGAGTATCATATCCCTGACATAGTGAGAAATTTAAATGTAGGAAGAGAGCCATAAACTCGCTAAAATTAATAATAAGCCTCCCTACATCTTCTTTGAGATGAAAACAAAGGTGATCAAAGAAATGTAGAACAAAACCATATCCACAGATAGTATCTTGGCATGCACGATAGAAAAATCACCATGACTTGGACTTGTCCATGCTGAGCTTACCCACAAGACTTGGTTGTTTTTGAACAATATATTTCTTATAATGTGAGAGAAAACCCAAGAACTGAGAAAAGATTTTAAAATATGGAACAAACCTTTCCTCAAATAAAACTAAGTTACATGCTATCTAGATACCCCAAAGGACCAAGAAAGGAAGTTCTTGAAAAGGCTTCAAGTCTATGTTGGAGAACCATCTAGAGAAGCAACCTTCTATAATATCCTTAATCCATAAATTTGTGAGACCCAAGTGACCTTCAAGATCCCTCCAAATTTGTTGAGAATTATATAGGACAAAAAAATATGTAGAGTCATTTCCTTACTACTCCTACAAAGAAGGCAAATGCAAGGCCCCTCCTTGATTCTTTTCCTTAAAATCCCCCAAATTAGTGCCTTATCATTAAGAATAGGCCACATAAAAATATATATGCCTTAAAAAAGTATTATGGTAGGAATTTATATAGAGAAAATTTAATAGATTGAAATGAAAAAATGCTAATTTCATAATGTAAAAGTGAAAATGGAATGTGAAAACGCTCTCTATGGTGGAAACAATGTCTAAACGACAAGCCCATCAATGCTTACATATGGAAACAATATATGTAAAAGGTGGAAACTATTTTTGGATGTGATCTACCAACTAAGTATCTACTAGTACAAGAGGGGTATAAAGTGAAAGGGAGGGAGCGGTAGCGACGAAAAGGAAAACGATCTAGTAACAACAAACATTATGGTGAATGGTTAACCTCATAAACATTGGGAAAATATATTTAATGGCGAAACCTCCTAATCAACTGGAAAATGTAGTAACTACCTAAATCTTAGGGTTTCACAACAAATTCTTTTCATACAACAAAGAATATTCGTAATGGAGTAAATCTCGATGCCTATTTCCAAATTTTCATTAAAATAAAATTAATCTACCCAATGTTCATTGTAGGATACATGTAGACGTAACTCGCACAACCACATAATTAAAGGTGGTTTATATGCACTATTCAATGCCATTAATTCAAGAAGGTGAAGAATGGCATCAATTGGTGTATATCAACAACCTTTAATTATGTGGTTGTACCAATTGATAACCCGTGTTCTTGGGGAGGATCAATGTATTTGTGAATTAAAATATCATTATCAATAATATTAAAATGTATATGATATATTACAATGGTTGAACATAGATGACTATGTTTGACTTTAGTTGACTATTGTTGACTTTAGTTGGCCATGGTTGATTATGGCTGACTTTTTTAACATTGGTTGACCATGAATGAATATGTTTGACCATGGTTGAGAATATTTATTGATGGTTGACCGTGGATGACTATGGTTGACCATGGTTGGATATGTATAACTATGATTAGCCATTATTGAATATGTTTTATTATGGTTTGGCAATGGTTGACCATGGTGACTATGTGTGACTATGGTTGAGCATGGATGATCACAGTTGACTAAGGTTTACCATGTTAGACAACAATTAACTGCATTTAACCATGGTTAACTATGGTTGACTATGGTTAACCATATTTGACATTGTTTTCCTATGGTGACCATGCTTGACTATGGCTGACAATGTTTTAACCATGGTTAAACACAATTGACAATGTTTGACCATGATGGATATGGTTGAGTATACTTGATCTTCATTAATCATGTTTGATTGTATTTGACTATGGTAAACCATGCTTAAATATGGTTAACCATGTTTGACCATGTTTGATCATGGTTGTTTATGGTAGACTATGGTTTGAAAATGGTTCACCATGATGGACTATGGTTGATCATGTTTGGCCATGGTTGATTATGGTTGTCCATAGTTCATGATGAATACCTATGGTTAACCATGTTTGGTCATAGTTGACTATGGTTCACCAAGGTTAACTATGTTTACACTTGGTTGACCAACAATGCTTGAATATGATTTATCATAGTTGACTATGGTTGTTCGTGGGTGACTATGGTGGACCCTAGAATTTCATTGATGTTGATTGACAATGTTTGACTATGGTTGAGCATGTTTAACAATCGTTGACCATGGTTATTGATGGTTGACCATGGATGACTATGGTTGACCGTGGTTGACTATAGTTTACCATGTTTAACTTGAACATGATTGGCTATGTTTGACAATGATTAACCATTATTGATTATCGTTTATTATGGTTTAACAATGGTTTATCATGGTTGACTATATTTAACGATGAATAACCACAATTGACCAAGGTTTACCATGCTAGACCATGATTAACCATAGTTGGCCATGGTTAATCATGGTTGACTATGGTTAACCATGTTTGACCATGGTTGACTATGGTTGATCATTGTTGACATTACTTTCCTATAGTGACCATGTTTGACTATGGTTAACAATGGTTTGACCATGATTAGCTACAATTGACAATGCTTGACCATTGTTGACTATGGTATTTATGCTTGACCATTCTTGACCTCCATTAACCATAGTCGATTATGTTTGACTATGACTGACCATGTTTGACCATTATTGTTTATGGTAGAGTATGGTTTGATAATGGTTAACCATGATTAACAATGGTTAACCATGTTTGGCCATGGTTGAAACATTGTTACCTACTTGATAAAAACCCTCTATCTAGTTCTTGTTCTTTTAGAGGTTGCATTTAGTGGTTGTTTTTATCCTAGTTTCAAAATGTGGTGCTACTGGTAGCACCCTTTTTTTCTGGATAAAAATTTACAAAATTTTACAAATATCATTTGTAAAGTTCTAAACAAAAACCTTAAAATCAACTCCTAAATCGAAAATTGGTGATCCTAGAATCACCCATTTTTCTAGGGTTAAAATTACAACTTGTTTGAAATAGTGGCCTTGATAACTAGTGTCATTGTGAACAAAAACATTAAAATCGACCCTTGAATCAAAAAATGGTGCTACAAGTAGCACCCATTGTTGTCACGAATTGAAACCTCAAAATCAACCTTCAAACCAAAACATGGTGCTACAAGTAGCACCCCCTTGTCATTGTGAATTGAAACCTAAAAATCAACCTTCAAAACAAAACATGGTTCTACAAGAAGCACATTTTTTGTTTTAGGCTTAAACTTGCAATGCTTTTAAAACCATATCCTAAAAAATGAAACTCTTACAAGAAAAATCATAAAAAAGGTTTAAAAAATAAACAAATAGAAGCAAACAAGAAAAACATAGTTAAAATATATTGTCTCTACTCTTCATTCACCGGGGGTTTAAAGACTTAGGGTTCATCAAGCTTTACCAACAAAACCACAAGGCGCCGACATATTCAATCTTTAGTTGAGGACCAAAGAAGGTATCACCCAAGATGCCATGACAATGACATAGACCATTAATATTGTATTGAATACAAAGGGAAAACACATACAAGAAAACCTCTTAGGAATAAAACCATTCATTCATTCATAGCTAAGAAACAAACTACCATACCTTAGAAAGTAAATAGACATAGAGTAAAACCATGACACAAAAGAATTCAGAGAGAAATGAATTCATATTCCATTCATTAACTTCATATTCATTTAGATACAAAATCATAACAAACATATTCCATGCACTCTAGTCTCTTTTCTTCATTCATACACAATTTTCAGCGCTATTACAGACTCATGCAAACACTAGGACAAAATTGGACTTGGAACGAAATATCTCCATTCCACTCTACTCCTAGTTACCACCATGAACTCTCTCTTTTCCTAACTACTCAAATCTATTCTCTTGAGTGAAAAAAATTTGCACGTGATTTACATATTCACATGCATCCCCCATATATTTACTAGAGCATGGAAATCCTAACTAACTTGCCAGCTCATCCATACCCTTTCCCATGATCACTCAAGATGTTATAAAAATCATTTGCAAATATTTCTAAAGATACACTCAAATTTTGTTTGCATGCAATCTCTTCTTGATTCCTTGTGTGTAGTACAAAATTGGGTTGGTGCACACAATATTCTTATGGCTAGCACATATATTGATCCTTTCTGGAATCATGCAGTGTATCTTCTAGGGCATTCACATAGTGTTGATTTACGTGAAAATCCTTCAAAACGTTGGGTGTCAATAGCCCCCCAACAATATTAGTTGGGTCATCCTCGATCCAACGATGTTTTTTACAGCTTGATAGAGGAGGTTGACAGAACTGTTGTAATGAGTGTTGAGTATGTGTTATATTATTTGCATGTGTGTGTGTGGGGGGTGCATCATATTTGACAACAACATCTGATGATCCCATAACCTATTAGTGTGTGATAGTGTTGGGTGTCGGCCAGGGGAGTGGGTCTCAGGGGGTTTAGGTTTCCCCCCCTGAACTTAGGTGAAGCCTTCAAGTCCAAGTGTTATCCTAGAGCCAACAGAGTTCGGGGCAACGCCCCAAATTTTTTTGTTTGGGCGGTTTTTTCTATTTAAGCATCTTTCGCTATTTTTAGTGGTTTTATAAATTAATCCTATATTAAGGGATTAGGATTTTGGTCTCTTTTGAATACTTAAAATATTGTATATGTTGTATTGTGAATGGTGAAATTAATACAATCAAGAGTTGAGAGGTGTGACACCAAGGAAGGTTGATTTTCTCTCGATTAAGGGTTTGCAGTGTAAATATATATGTACTATGTGTATGAGCCATTGATTAATTTATTTTTTTCTTAAGAATATGTATGCACATTGTTTTACTTAACATGATTAAAACTTACAATGAGTTTCTAGAGAAATTATTGAATGTGATTGTCAACCTCATCAAAATGTTCTTGCAGATGTTGTGTCAACTGGAAAACTTCCTCTACATCAGTCAATGTAACCTTTGGGAACTGAAGGTTGATCATCTCCATTAAGTTAACATTGAGGTTGTCACTGTGTCACTACCAGTTGATTGTAATACATCTAGACATTGTCGGTCGCATCTAGTGTGATGTCGGAAATGGTTTTTTGTTCAGTGCGAGTTGCAATAATTTCCTGAATTTTTATATTGATCACTATCATTGTTTCTTGTCATTCAACTGGGGGTAAGGACGATAGTTCTTTCATCTTTTGTGCGACTTGTGCTTCCGTTGTTCATATATACTCGTCAATGGCATGGACTTCAATTGCATTTTTTAGGTGATTCTAGTGTGTGAAACTGTACTCGACTAGTCTTGCAAAGTCGATGATGCATGCTTCCCCCTTTTTAATGCTTCTTCTACAACTACTTTTTCCTGTTGTAATTCTTGATTTTCCAGGGTAGGTCTCTTGATATTTTCCCGAAGCTCAAGATTCTATGTCTCCTAGAACTCAACTCACTCCTAAACTACGTGAAGAATGCGAGGCAGATGTATATCTGAAATATCTTCCTCTATCTTGGGTAATAACACATAGTATTCATCAACTATGATGATGAATTATTTATGGGCAGTGAGCATTATTTCATGGTGATATTTACTTTCAGTTTTCACAGTGACTTCCATGGCATGGATTTCTTTGAGCTCTTGGTGTGCAACCTCAACCTATTAGTGATCCTTCATTTTCTGTTGATGTTTTTCCTAGGTGTCTTTGTGCACAACAAGTTCTAGATTATGTTGTTGTTGTAGTCATTCATGCGACTGACTGAGTTCATGGTGTCTATCTCCCATATACATAATGATTGTGGTCATATAAGTTTGTAGGTATTATGTAGGAACCTGTTCCAGTTCGATCTCAACACTCGCCGAGTCAAAAGAAATAGAAACCAATGGATTGAACCACAATAATCATTTATAGTTACTAGCACTTACTTTGGTCATCTATTATGCATGAGGGAGTGTATCAGGTGGGAAATCAATTGCCAATTGTCGAGAGAGGTTATCCAATTTTCTTGTTTCCTATTTTTGTATTATTTGTTGTATCATCATTTGTACTTTGAGCTCTTAGACTAGGCACATGATTGTTGTGATAGTCTATCCTACTTCTTGTTTCAGAGTGTTGGTGTCTGTCCATTTACTTCTTCTTTTCCATCTTCTCTTTCTACCAACTTGACCAAGCACCACAATGTGTTGTGTAGATTTTGCAGTGACTTCCTCCGTGATGGGTGTAGCTTGGACCTCCAATGGAGGAGTTGGTGTGCATTCTTTGTCATCAAGGTTCGGGCTAGAATCTAAGTTGATCGACATTGGAACCAATGGTGTTTGTATATTTGTCCACTTGGGGCCCTTATCCTTGTTAGCCTCTGAATCCACCTCATTATGAGACCACTGACCTGTGGATCACATTCCTTTTCCTTTTGATGTGATTTATCGTTATTGCATGGGAACTAATGTGTTGTCTTTTTGTAGTGTTGATTCTACTCATTTCCTCTCCTAGTTCCTCTTGGTTTGTGTCTCGAGTTATTATATCACATCTTTAGGGGTAGGTTTAATATGATCGAACCATTCTTTGACCCCTTTTTGGATGTCTTCTTCCGTGTTAAAAAATGGAAACATGATAGTTGCATCTTGTTGGTTTGCAAGTGGATAAATAAAGACATTATGGAAATTACATTCAAATTGGGTGTAGGCCTCATACCTTTCCACGATAGTACTCAGAATGTGGAATGTTGAATTGGTTGCTTGGATGAGTTGTGTGTACCAATTATTAAAGGACTTGCGATGCAAAACCTAGGCTTCTTAGTCCTCAATGTACTGCAGTGTAAGAAATTTGGAGGTGACGAAGGGTGGTGCACTGAGTGTGTCATCTTCATGGCCAAAGGGAGGCCTCCATAGGATCATGATAATCAATAGTATGGTCCAATTGTAGTGAAATTATTTACCCAATTTCTAGGCCTCCAAACAATTTTCAACAAATTCTCTTAATAAATAACACACGCACGCCAACAGGATCCTCGTGGCACATCTTTTTGCAGCAATGACGACTCTAATTAGACATTCATCCTTGTGGCAGTTGTGGAATAGTTTGAAAGAAATAAAATGTGTAGCAAAGAGGGATTGTCGGTCACTAATATCCACAATCACTACGTCGCAGGACCCTCTACACATAACATACTTAGTGTAAAATTCTTCGTGGGTTGCAACCTTTGACTTGAGCGCCTTCATCAGGTCTTCTCCCTGCATTGGAAGGCATGAAACTCAATACATGGTATTCTCATCAATTGGGTATTTTAGATCGAGCCAAATGAATCCATAAGGAAAATGAATAAGAAACAATTGATGCATGCTCTCGTAGGTAGGCCTCAACCAAAATGTGGGCAGTCCACTAGAATTAGAACACCATACTGTAAAAGAGGCTTGGCTCATTGTTGGGTGACCACCTTCTATTTCCCATTTTCCCTTGGATTATCTATGCATACCAGTCGAAATATATCTCAGGGAATTGGATTGGGTCCCAAACATTGTAGTCAACATTCTACAATAGGGGAACTTTCCCTAACCAAGGGCTTGTGTAGCTTACGTGGGAGGGTATTACAAGTTCGAGAATTTTTTTTTCATTGGTAGGCTTATTTTTTTTGCATGCATGGGGCTTACTGTGGGATTCCATTATTGTCGTCGAATGGTTAGCTCCTATGTAATATTTTTTCTCTTTATTGGTATGACTACAATGGTTTAGTACGCGGCTTGATTCACCTGAACTATCGACACTCTGTTGCTTCAGTATTCTCCCCTCGGCTCTACACTTTGTTCTCGTCTCGTTGGGTGGAAATGGTGAAGTGAATTTTGGTTATGGGACATAAAATACATGGAGGGTGGCATGCCCCTAAATACATTGGTTTCCAAGTTTTCACAAAAGCCATTTTTAATTGACCTACCCCGGTATAACTATCACACATCGAAGGGACCTTATTTCCATAATTGTTTTCTTTTCCCCAAGTCATTGTCACTTGTCTTATGGCTAACAAACCACTTTCCTACCACCATATCCACATGTAGTTGTTAGTTTGATATTAGTAGTCGTTGTTCTATCCTTTTGATTTTAGTATGGCATTTAAACCTTAATATTTTCAAAAATGTGAAAAATATTATTTGGGTACGACCTATGATGTCCCACCTTATTATGTTGAGTTGTTTATGCCACCTATTTATTATTGTGATAATGACTATTCTACATATTCCCTAAGTTATATCATGTTAGGGAACAACACATGTCTATTGCACACCCCTATTTCATTCTAGGTATGTCATTTCATTGCATTGGACCCTAGCGAGTCACGACACTTCTTTACTTTAATTATGTTTCTCATACCTTTCCATGGTGGGTCGTCGATTCTTATGGGTGGTACCAGGTTATTTCATTGACTTCACAACCCTTTTGCTGGTTGGAACTCTGTCCTATGCTACTCATCTAGCAGCACGATCCTAATCAAAGGTACTTGATGGGTGGGGTTACCTTTCGGTGTAGTGTGGTTGGAGATATGACATATCCATTGTGTGTTATAACTTTTCTTAACTAGCCAACTCTTTTCACAAGAACACATATGTTCTTGGGGATTTACCATAGGCCAAAATATTTCCTTAATCAATTCCACCACATGTTCCCACTCTTGTAGATGTTCATGGTGTTTTTTCCACCATTGTGCAGGTATCCCTCCAGTACTATGTCGAGGGTCTACATTTTGTGGTTCATGGGAATTTTATTCACCTGTGAGAGGAATGTATCCACAAAGTATTTTCCATCAAAGTGGGGTAAATTGTAGGGTCCTGGTCCAATCTTATACACCATTTTTGTGATTCACACGTATCTTCTTGTTGAAATATTATATAGCTTATTTTCAATTTACCAAATCTATTATAATAGAAGGAAATCGAAATAGTGCAGGGAAGAAAGGGGAACAACAACATAAATAGAAATATTGCATACAATAATAGAGGAACAACAGAATATATGGAACCACAACACCAATATGATACATTTATTAATAGGAAACAATGTTCACTTGCCTCTTTGATGGGACAACCTCCGATAGAATAGAGCTCTATTACAATAATTCTCAAGAAATCCTTTCCAATACCTCCTACTCTTATCTATACTAATTATATCTTCTAAGGAACCTTCTAGAGGAAGATATTTCTAGAAGCAGAAGCTTCTATTAGGTCTTCTTGCATTGAATTATTCTCATTTATTTAATAGGACTTATTAACTAATGTCTTCCTTTATTACATAGAAAATATATCACACCAACTAATTACCCAATAAGAGGGGTTGGGATCAGATCCTAACATGCCCCTCTTCTTTAAAAGCAACCTTGTCCTCTAGGCTGAAGACATGGAAATTTTTGTAGAATGGTCGATGGTTCCCAAGTCACATCCTATGGTGATGTGTCCTTCCACTCGATCAACACTTATTTGATAGTCCTTCCATGCAAGCGACGCTCTCACATATTGAGGATTGATTATGGTTGGAGCCAAAGGAGCCTTCTTCATCTAATTCATGAAAGATGGTTTGAACCCTGCAATTATGTCCCACCACTTTCTTCAGAAAAGAAACATGGAACAACGAATCGATTTTAGAGGTATTTGGAAGTGCTCTTTTGTAGGCCATGAAACCAATACACTGAATAATCTAATAGGGACCATAAAATTTGGGTGCCAACTTGTAGTGTCCTTGTGACTTGGGTGTTGTTTTTTTGTAAGGTTGGAGTCGGAGAAACACTAGATCACCTTCTTGGAAAACCCTTTTTGAGCAATGTTGGTCAACCTTTTTCTTCATATGATTTTGAGCCATGTGGAGGTTATCCTTCAAATCCTCTAGGGTGGTTGTTCTACCTTACAACATTCTACCAATATCCTATACCTTTGATGTGCTGGGAATATATGAAATTATAGTAGGTGGCTTTTGGCCATACACTGCTTCATATGGTGTCATTTTAGTGGCCCTGTGATAGGAACTTTTTGTACCACTATTCTACCAATGGTAGCCATATCACCCACTAGTGTTGTTTGTCAGAACAAAAAAAACACAAGTAGGTTTCCAAACATTTTTTGACCATTTCTGTTTGGTTCTCTGAATGAGGGTGATATGTTGTGCTCATGTTCAGTTGTGTTTCCTGTAATTTAAACAACTCTTTCCAAAAAATGCTGGTGAAATTCGGGTCACGATCAAATACAATGGAGGTGGGCATGCCACACAACTTGAAAATATTATCAAGGAAAACTTGCATGACCATGACCGACGTGAAAGGGTGTGGTAAGTCACACAAATGAGCATACTTGGAGAGTTGATCTACTGCCACCATGATGACTAACTTGTTACCTACTTTGGGAAGGCCCATTATAAATTCCATGGAGATGTGAGTCCACATATAGGCTAGAATAGGTAACGAATGTAGAGCTCCTCGAATCTTAATAGTTTCACCTTTATTGCATTGACAAACATCGCATTTGGTGAAAAAAGTAAGGATGTCCTTCTTCATGCCTTCCTAGAAAAAATAACGATGGGCACGAGAATGTGTATTTTGGAAGCCCGAGTGACCAACAATAGAAGATGAGTGCAACTCATTTAAGAGCCTAGGCTTGATGGTGGAAGATGAAGACAAAACCAAGAGATACTTATACCTAAGGATATTGTCTTCCCAAGTGTAGTTGAGGGGAGGATTAGGGTCCTTCTGAAGTCGATGAATTACCCGTGAAATAGTCGAGTGTGATAGCCACTCTTGTCGGACAACCTCAATCCAATCGGGAATAGATAAGGATAAGGAAAAGAGGGAACCGTCTTCATCATGTTGTCTTGACAATACATCTTCCACTATATTGTATTTTCCCCATTTATATACTATCTCATAATCATATCCCAACATTTTTGTCAACCACTTGTTCTGTTCTAGGGAGGATAACCTTTGCTCTAAGAAATACTTCAAACTATAGTAATTTTTTTATATCTGAAAATGGCATCCCAAGAGATATGGCCTCGATGTGTGCACAACATGGAGAATGGTCATCCTTTCTTTTTCATATGTATATTTTCCCAAATTGTAGCCACTCAACACTTGGCTAGTGAAGGTCATAGGTTGACCGTTTTGTGTGAGAAATTCTCCAATACCAATGCCTGAAGAATCTGATTCAACCACAAAATTTGTGTTGAAGTCAGGAGTGGCTAAGACTGGAGTAGTGAAAATGGCTTGCTTTAAATATGTGAAGGCTTTCTTGGCCTTAGGTGTCCAATGAAATGCATTCTTCTTAGGAAGGTTATTCAATGACTACGTATTTTTTCCATAATGGTGTACAAATTTCTTGTAATATCCAGTGAGGCCTAGGAAACCATGAAGACACTTTAAGTTCGTGGGTCTTGACCAATATTGCATGGATTGAATCTTCATGGGGTCCACTCTTACTCCCTCATGACCCATAAGTGTCCCAAGTATTCAACCTCGCTGACCCAAAAAGAACTTTTGGCCTTTTTGACAAACAATTGATTTTCCTCTAACAATTGAAGTACTTTGTTCACATGGAGGAGGTGGGCATCCCAAGTGTGGCTATAAATGAGGATCTCATCAAAGGAAACCAGGCCAAACTTCCAAAGGTAAGGTTTCATGAGTTTATTCATGAGACTTTGGAATGTAGACGAGGCATTGCAAAGGACGAAAGGCATGATCAAGAATTCATAATTCCCTTCATGAGTTTTGAAAACCGTCTTTGGAATATTGACTTACTTCATCTAAATATGGTGATATCTTGAGCGAAGGTATAATTTGGTGAAGAAACATGCACCCCAGAGTTCATCCAATAGGTCATCAATGACCAAAATGGGAAACTTATCCGTAATGGTCATTTTATTAAGGGTGTGAAAATATGGACACATGTGCCAAGAGCCTTCTTTCTTCAAGACGATCAAAACTAGGGAAGAATATGGGATGGTACTTGGGCGATTTACCCCTACCTCCATTAATTCTTTCACAATTTTTTATATTTATTTTTTTTCAGCAAATGGATACCAGTAGAGATGGACATTAGGGGGTTGACTTCCCATAAGGAGAGGAATGTTATGATCATTCTCACCCCTAGAAGGAGGTAAGTTTGTTGGAACCTCAAAGATCCTAGGGTACTTGTCTAATACCAATTGCAGGTTACGAGGCACTATTGGCAAGGCCTGATTGGTGACCTATATGGTATTAAGTTGAGAAATCACACTATCGTGGCATTTCTTCAAGATATTTTCCATCTGGTGAGAATTGATGATTTCTGGGGATCCAACTTGGAGACCTAGGAGGGTATATGTGTGAGCATCTTGAGTGAATTTCATGTATAAGTATTGATAATCCATGGTAATCAGTCTCAGGGTACGAAGCCATTCCACCCCAAGACAATATCATATACACCCATGGAAATGGATACATGTGATTTTTCAAATGATAATCACCCATTTGGAGTTTTAGATTCTCACAATGCCCCCCACACTTCATCATATCGCCACTAGATATGAGAATTTGAAAATTAGAAAATAGTTTGGAAAAATAATTTACCTCCTAAACGAACCTGCAGTGAATAAAATTATGAGTGCTACCACAATAAATCAACACCATGAACTATGTATGTTTGATGTAGACCTTGATATTTAATGCTCGTGGGGAAGAAATACCAATGAGGGAATGTATATATATGACCATTTCCTCTGGTTCCACATGTGTTGCAACTAGATCTGGTAGGTGGAACATTGGATGTGTGTCATCTGGGTCAGGAGCCTCAACTGATGGTATGTCTTCATAGGAGGTGGAAGTGGACGCATCAATTTGGAAGAATTTTTGTCTATGGAATTTATGGCCCAGGGAATAATTTTCATCACAATAATAGAAAAGTCCTTGTTTCCGACGTTCAACCATTTTTGTTGGAGATACCTTTTGGACCTTCAAATTTTGGTTCAGATTTGTGTTAGCCTCTAGGTGAGGATGGTTGGTAACTGCAGCATGCAAGGTGTTATCACTCCAAGAAAATACTCCCTGACTGTAAAAGGGTGTAAGCTTGGTAACTTAAATACTCAATAATGTAGGAGAAAGAGGATCAAGTTGGATGAATTGAAAGAGTCACATTCATTTAAGAACACATGAATCCTCTCAAATATCAAAGGCTTTCTACCATATTGTTCAACAGATTTAAATTAAATGTGTGAAGGCATGGAGAAGACTTATTATGCTAACATAAATATACATGCAATATCATATATGAATGGCCATCTATGACATTTTAAGTACTTATCACACTAACAGAGACATATATAAGATTGCATATAATATATGGTCAGACATAATAGGTAGAATACTTGCAACTCTAGCTTATTAATGCAATGACAGGATGACAACTTTCAGGCATTGGACAAACATGAGAAGCAATGTATAGGTTTAATATATCAATGAAGAGATGAAATGATAGTCATCTATCATTAAATATATATAAACATGGAAAAGAAAGAAGATGAAAATTGAACCAATACAATGAAAGAAGCTTGATGTCAAGATGTATTCATAGATATTTCCATGGATGAAATATGGTTACAAATCTCCAAGGTCGAACCACAGTCCTCAGACTGTCCCCCCTGTTTACAATATGAAATCAATAGGCTTATATAGCCTTTACCAAATTAGTTGATATCCTCAAAAGATGGATCTGATAACCACTTCTCCTATATTTAGTTTGTGGAGGATATCTATTACAAATTCGAATTTGTGATGTGGCAAGGAAAACAGAGTTTTAGAATTTCTGGAAATATGCTTCTCCAAGATTCACCTATATATTCCAAATAAAAATAGATCTTGGAAATATAAGAGAGTTTATTGAAGATCAACCCATTCTTGAGAAAAAACCTCCTTTAGTTTCCATAATAAGTTCTCTAGATCATCAGAATCTGTCTCCAAAGAAAGTGACTAAAACAGGAAAAACAAAGTCTTTAATTTCTGGAAATATGGTGCTCAAGGATTGACCTATATCTCACAGATAAAAATATATTTTGGAAAACTGAGAGAATTTCTCGAAGAGGAGACTATTTTTATGAAATAGATCCTTCATTTTCTAAAAATATGCTTCCATCACATCAGGATCTGTCCCCAAAGAAAGTGACTAAAACAGGAAAAACACAGATTTCCATAATTTAGCCATATCCCTACATTCTAGGATTTGATCCCTAGAATGTTTCCATTGATGAAAATGAAGTTCCACCTACCTCCATGGATGATATTGGATGAGATATATAAGGAAGATTCATCATTAGCCCCTAAAAATACTCAAGCCAATTCGAATTTTGACCTTTTGACCAAAATTTATGAATTTTGTAAAATTCTGCGCTTTTCGCAGCTTAGAGCACCTTGCACCTGCCTTCTTAGATGCTGAAAGTGGCAAATTTCAGCAGCTTATAGCATATAAAAATTCGACCCTTAGCTGCCTAAAGCTAATTTCTTGGGATTTTTTCCTCATGACTTTAAACCAAATATTCCTTGAAGAGACCACTTATTTCTTGAAAAGACAAGTCTAAAATCCATCTTAAAGACACTTAAACTCAGAAAGGAGCTAACACAAGGGTTGGGCATGAATAATGATATTCTCTTCTAGTGCTAATTGGCATGCCTGCAACCAGATAATAGAATGATGCTTGCTCACATGAGCATGAATGGAGTACTTTAAGCCACATATAAAGCATGCAATATAGAACTCATCAGATAATCCATCAGTTTTGATAACTAACTATTCGAATGCCATGATGAAGTCTCTTACTAACCTTGTTTGGTTCCACTTACTGAGCCATCCCAAAAAATGAGATTCTCTACCAAAACAAGCACAAGTGGCTTTGGTGAACATGTGTCAATTGGGCAAACCTAGATAACAATTTTTATGCCATTTTCACCACTGCCAACATTCTTGATCCAAGTATAGAACCCTTACATGGATTTCGGTCTCATTATCCCATATATCATGGAGGGAGATGTATTATTGCATTTGAGAGACCCACCCTACTAGGTTTGAGCCATCAAATTTATGCATTTCAACTTTGGGCACCTTATTTCAGGAGTTTGGAGAACCCCAAGAGGAGCAGGACAAATGAGTATTCTCATAATGGAAAGAATGGGGGTCCTTAGAGTAGGATTCAGTGTTTTCACCCTTGAAGAGTTTCATCACTTATTGGAACTCGTATCTGAGGGAGGTAATGTTTTGGATGAGGGAGTCTTGGAATTGTTGGCCAAGGTTGTCGATGCACTGGTCTAGGTTGGTCACCTTAGTATCCAAGTCTTCCAAGTTCTAATCATGGGTGATACGATCCATTTTAGAGGCATGGGTGGCCAATGAGAGTGTCGAGAAGGGAACTAGGTCCATAGGTAAATATAGGTACCAAAGCGATTAGGATGAAGAGATTAATCCAATGAGATAGGTCACAAGTAAGGGTGTCGATAAGGGTTCAGGTCCACAGAAAAAAAAGACTTAAAAATGAAGGATACCAATGTGATCAATATGAAGAGAGGAATCCAATGAGACAGGTCTCAAATAAGAGTGCAGGAGGCCCCCCAATTTTTTTTTCCTGTGGATTTATAGTCTGAACTAAATAATATTGCAATGATGAAATGCCCAAATTCTTAAGAGGAAGTAATGTGTAGTAATTTCGCAACCCGACTGCATGAGGTAAGGTTTCATGAAAATATATCTTGTATGCTTCTTTTTGTTCTATTTTCATCCCAAGGGTTAGGGTATTGAGGATTTCTATAGACAAGGGTTTTCCTTGTGTTATAGCTCTTTGATATACATGTAGGGATAAACAATAGTACTTGAGCCAATATCTCAGGGAGCCAACTAAAGAGGATATATCGTACCCTTAGTCATACTACCCGATTACCCACGTACTAGAGAGTATCTTCCCAAGTGAAATTATCGGTGGCACTATAGCAGTAAGGCAGCCAATCAATTTATCTATGGAGGGATTCAGGATCTCAAGGCCAATCTGCATACATGTGTTGTTTGATGCACTACCACTCAAAGGGTTACCAACATGGGTTACAAGGGTGGTCAACAATCTGTTCTTAAGAACCACTTGTAATTCTTGCATGTATGTTTCCCCGACTGTGGATTTATGCATTGAACGACAGATCATTATATCTTAAAGACGCTAGAATACGTCTCTACCCCAAAAAACATTATCCCAAAATATCTCCCCCGAAAATAACTCTGATACCACTTGCAATGTACCAAATCTATTATAATAGCAGAAAATAGAAATACTAAGGGAAGAATAGCGGAACAACAACAACAACATAAATACTATAGATAATAATAAAGGAACACCATAATATATGGAACCACAACACCAATATGATACCTTTCTTGATAGGAAACAATGTTCACTTACCTCTTCGAGGGGGAAACCTCTAGTAGAGCATAAATCTATTACAATAATTCTCAAGACATCCTTTCCAATACCTCACACTCTTATTTATACTAATTCTCTCTTCTAAGGAACCTTCTAGAGGAATATCTTTCTAGAAGCAGAAGATTCTATTAGGTACTCTTACATTGACTTATTCTAATTTATTCAATATGCCTTATTAATTAATGTCGGACTTTATTACATATAAAATATATCATACTAACTAATGAATCACTAAGAGGGGTTAGTATTGGATCCTAACATTTTTCTTCCATCTCTCCATAGATCCTCCAAATCTATATCATATGAGCTCACACCTCTCCAACTCATCTCACCATCATCTGTGGGGTTGATATAACCTTCCCTATGCCCTATAATATTATAGATTTTTTTAATGATGGAACTTTGTGCCTCCTCATTCATTGTCTCATTATAGTTGTCTTACTTGTTTGGATCCAATGACGCAATGACATGCAAGGTATCTATTTCAAAGGACATTTTTTGTTTCTTTATAATCAAGATTATAT
>JZKD02S0425545.1:273632-300980 GCA_000966675.3 Picea glauca
TATTCCTTTGACTAGTGCAGATGATGTTCCTTCCTAGCGTTACATAGTGTATCTTCTAGTGTGCGAATTTAGTGTTGATTTACATGCAACTCCTTCAAAACCTTGGGTGCCAACAAAATAACTATTTTTTAAAACATATAAAAAAAATTAAACAATTAAAATTTAAAAAAATAAGTAATAATTTTTTTAAAAGAAAAAGAAAATTGTGTGTGTATGTAGAGAGAGAAAGAAAGGGGGGGATATAATTTTGGTGTCAAAGATAACATATGGTTGTTTCAGGGTGGCAAGTTGACATTTATTAAAGAAGTACTAGAAGCAATTTCTATATACTGGTTTTTACTAGCTACATTCCCAAAGGAGAGTTGGAGGAATTTAAAAGAATTGGTTTTGATTTTCTCTAGCAAGGTAAAAATGATAGAGTCAAATTACATCTAAAAAAATGACAACTTTTGGCTAGCAAAAGGTTCATGGAAGTTTATTTCTAAGAAAGTTTTGTGAAAAATAGTTACATTTTAGAAATATTTGGCTTCTGCTTCGCGCTTAGATTAGATTTGGAATCCTGTCCAAGGTTTAAAAAATGATTCAAATCATTATAAATCCTTGATGTCATCCTTTCCAATAATTGGTTCTCACTTATCTTGGTGATTTGAAAATGGCTCTCAGGTAAAGGTTGGGGTGGACACAATTATGGGATGAAACAATAATGTTTTTCTACCTAAAGATATGCTTCAACTATTAATTTGACAAGTTACTTTTACTCTAAATCATTTAGTTGATGGGGAGAGGACCAATATTTGGAAATATGAAAGTTTTAGTGCTAAACACTTAAGTTTAATATGTGATTAGGTTGATTCTTGGGAAAATTATATTAATGACTTGAGGAATGGTCATATAAGATTAAGTGAAGATTTCAATAGGTTAGTTCCTAGTGAGAATAAGATGGGAGGTTATTACACTACCAAACTTGGGTATGAGGTACTAATGGCATCAAAGGGATAGGAACAAAGTTGGTGGTGGTCTTTGATTTTGAAGATTAGAGAGATAAAAAAGACATGTTTTTGTGTATCTCACCCTTATGAATAGGGTTCATACTTAAGATTCATTACAAAAGAAGAAGAAACATAGTTTAGGCATTTGTTACCTATGTAGGAATGCAGATGAATATGTATCACATATTTGTTCTTGTTGCCCCTATTTACAAGTTTGGAAGGATATTGGCAAGTGGTTAGGCATAAAAAATGCTTGGTAGGGAGATATAGTGGAAGAAGCTTTAAGAATTTGGTTTATTTGTTAAGAGTTATAGGATTTCCAAGTTGTTCATTTTATCATTATTTGGTGCACAACTCCAGTCCTTTTGCTGATAGATTTCTCCCAACATTTCAGATCATTTTGCGGACTTTTTCTATTGCATACTTCTATAAATTTTAGAGGGAAATTAAAAAGTCTTAGGTGATTGGGGAGTTTGTTGTTGATAAGTCTTTACCCTTGGAGTTGTTTGATGGTGTGTGCTAAAGAGTAAACTATACTTGTAAAATTGGTAAGGTTTTATTCCTTGAAGATCAACACTATTATCATTTCTCTACCAATGTGGGTGGAGGCACAAACAATTGGGTCTTTAGAATCTCAATTAAATAAAACCTCTTTACAAAATATCATTTTCACATATTTACAAAGAGCTGAATATAATTGTTGGCACACATTCTAAGGATTTACTACTACTTAATATAATTGGGATTTATACTCTAGATATTTTTCTTTAAGATATGATTGGAGAGTTATATATTTTGGACATTTTTCTTTGGACCAGAAGTCTATATAAGATCTAACCCTTTTTGAACATTACTAAATTTTATGGACCTTTTTTGGGTACTAATTTCATTGGGATGGTCTAGTTTTATGCATTCGGATATGATGATAATTGGAGTCTTCTTTTTAATAATTAAGCTTTTATTTTTAAAGAAAGAATAAGTTGTATTGTGCATCTCACATCTTTTATTATTATTATAATTTAAAAAAATTATTACGCATGGTATCTTTCACGCTACTGGAATCTAATACCCTCATGATGTCCTCATGCTACTCTCTCTCATGCTTCCCTCTATCACGCTGGTATCTCTCACTCTGCCCTCACAAAAATACAATGTTATACCTGTTCATGCTTCCAATCTTGTGCAGAGAGGGGTGCGAATGGTGATTAGGAAAACTAACATCCTAAGCCTATAGAGCCAGTCCCATCATTTTCACCTGGATTGTTTTTGGAATAGCGAGCTAAATAATCAACAAGTATAGTGGTATCAAAAATATATATCGCCTGCATATATTCTGGGTTGTGCGCATCTTTTGGCAATCCCCCCTCAGTCAGGGAAAACAGAAATCGATTTTCAAATGGTGGTCCAATCTCGTGTTCCAAGTCTCTTGGTCTAGGGTTTTATAAAATTGTGGATGATTCAACATTGAGCGATTCGTCATCGCGCGCCTCTAGTACATGTGACGGGTCCCAAGGTCATAAAATCCTGGACCAAATTGATCTCAATTCATGCGCATTCAAGTACTGAGGAAGCCTACGATGGTACTATTGCTGCACTTGCTCGATATTCAGTGATTTTTCAATCAATTCGTGCTCTATATTTTTCCATATTTCAGCTGCCAATGAAGACTCCTTTAACACGACACTTTTACATCTCTGATGAAAGATTGAGTGTTATTCATGGGTGCTTTCACCTTCGACAAGATAGGGTTTTGGAGATTGGATCTATACATAGCAATTGACAAAGAAATTGAAGCGCTTTGGTCATTATTGTGTCCTTTACAGAGTTAATGATAACACTATAGTCGCTTGCATCTTTTCCTTATGATTCTATGGTAGTTTCATGAATCTATGACTTATATTTGAAGTGTTTTTTTTAAGTACTAAGCTCTTCTAAAAAAGACGAAGAAGTTTACAATTCTTTGTAGAATAAGTGACAACAAAGAAAATCCATGGCCATCTAGACCACACCTTCCTCATGCACAATACATTGAGCCAATACATTGAGGTATATTTTGAGCTTCGAGCTTCCTTCTCTTCAAAGAACTAATTTCTAAGCTTCCATTTTGCGCATTCCAAGAGACAAACATTCTGCCAGCTCCTCTTCAAGTCCTTTCCTTAGTGAGTATGATATAATTTTCATTTTAGACTTGGCCTAAAATTGAATAGGGAGGTCTAAGGTTATTGGTGTTGGTGTATTCTGATTGTTAAAGGGTGGAGTTGTAAGAAACTCTTGAGGTCTAATTTTGTCTTTATATAGATAGAATGGATGAACTATTAGAGTTATTGAACACTCTATGATAATACAGTCACCAAAAAACTCTTGTTGTAACAGGGTTGCAAGTTATGCAAGCCAAAGTTGTTACAAACTACTCAAATTCTTCATGATGCTCTTGAGCGAAAGAATCTTCGACAACATTCTAAACTACGTTCAGAACAACTATAGTTTCAAAGAAGAGATGATGGCGCTAATTCAAACTAATAGCCAACACAAGAGAAACTCAGTGATCCAACTCCATATTCAAGTACAGAGAAATATCAACTTCCTCTTTCCAAGCCAATAATCAAACCTTGGGAAACAAGCATAGAACATGTATTGGATATGAAAAAGATGTCACCTTTCATATTCCTGATTATACCAAATTGATCTAGTTCCAAATTGTTGGACTACTTCAAGAAAGTTCATATTCCCCTGATCCAATTCAAGAGAAGATTTTGATATGCCAACCTTGTAATCATTGTGCGCAAGAGTAAAGAACCACTTTGGGTGGATGACTTCTTGGTGATGGTCATCAATATCCAAGAATATATCTAGTCATATTGTAGAATTCACTCTCGAGTATTGACACATCTTGCAATGAAAGGATTTACATCTTCTCACCTTGTACCGATAGGGGGAACAACATTTGCAATTGACATTCAAGATTTAAGTTTTGAAGTCTTATGAATCGAGCAATAACAAGTGAGTGTGATTTGGTTTGTGGTTTTCCTTAAACCACCACTTAGTAGAATACTTACATCTTCTTGTGGTTTTCCTTAAACCTCCACTTAGTAGAAGACTTTCTACTTCTTCTAGACAACATTTTATGGTCATCTTTAAACCATCATTTGAGAGCACTTCCAATTAGCAGAAGACATCAACTTTCAGATGCTAGCTAACTTAGGAAATGTTCTAGGAACCATTGAGCCTAGAGCTAAGTTCAAGAGTTTGTGGTCATCCTTAAACCACCATATTGGTTTTTGGTCTTCCTTAAACCACCATCATTGTTTAGAAGAAGAAATCAACTTCTACCAGCCATTTGGTTTGTGGTCATCCCAAAAACACAAGATTCACAGAGCAAATTTAGCCATTGGTATTTTTCTACTTCAAGATTTCAACTGTACACTTTGAGATTTTAACTCTCACCTTGGACTCATATACACCCTTTAGAATTAAGGGGAAGAATGCGTAATCTCTTTAGGGTTACTTGAAGAGGGAATATGAAACATCACAAGAAGTAACCATTGTAGGGAGTCCAAGGGACCTCTTGGAATATGAATCCAAGGGTCACATCACTATACTTATACATATATCATATTGATGAATTAATGGATTTCATGTGTCTAGTATTGATATGAAGGCACCTTAGTTCTTAGGCCTTATTTAATCTATGGTGGTTATCCATAGTTGAGTGTCCTCTCTGGTGAAACACATCTGACCTCTATGCATGTCCATCTGCAGAAACACCTATATCTTCCCTGCCAATCTGCACCCCTATGCGTTACTATGCCAATATGCGGTTAACTTCCATTCTTTGTGTGCCAAGTGTTAGGTTTCCACGATTATGCTTCTGATTGATTCCCTATTGTAGCACGCCTTGGCTCTATCTAGTTATTCCCTCACGTATTCATTCCTCTCCTCTCATCAACAAAACCTACCACTCGCACCCCTACCATGATATTGTCCCATATCCTAACCGAACTCTAATTCGACGTGAGTTTTCTACATAGAATCCTCAAAGTTCTATGTTGAATCCTCACCTATTCTACCTGATAGCTCGATCAACTGTGCATGGTATCTCTCACGCTACCCTAATGTTGTTGGAATCTAATACCCTCTTGTTTACCTCACGCTACACTCTCTCATGTTTCCCTCTCTCACGCTGGTATCTCTCACACTGCCCTCACAAAAATATAATTCCATACTTGTTCATGATGCCGATACTGTCCAGAAAGGGGTGTGAATGGTGATTTAGGAAAACTAATGTCCTAAGCCTATAGATCCAATCCTGCCATTTTCACCTGCATTACTTTTGGAATAGCGAGCTAAATAATAAACAAGTATCAAAATAACCTATTGTCTGCATATATTTTGGGTTGTGCACATATTTTAGCAATACTCCCTCAGTCAAGGAAAATAGAAATCGATTTTCAAATGGTGCTCCAATCTCATGTTCCAGTCTCTTGGTCCGGGGTTTTATAAAATCGTGGCTGCTTCAACATTGAGTTATTCGTCATCGTGTGCCTCTATTATGTGTGATGGGTCCCAAGGTCATAAAATCGTGGACCAAATTGATCTCAATTCATGTGCATGCAAGTACTAAGAAACCCTGCAACGGTATTGTTGTTGCACATGTTCAATATTCAGTGATATTTCAATCAATTCATGCTCTATACTTTAATAAGACACTTTTTACATCTTTGATGAAAGCTTGAGTGTTATTCATGGGTGTTTTCACCTTCGGTCAAGATAGGGTTTTGGATATTGGATCTACACCTAGCAATTGATGGAGAAATTGAAGTGCTTTGGTCATTATTAAGTCCTTTACAGAGTTAATGATAGCACTATGAACGCTTGCATCTTTCGCCTTGCATGAGTCTATGACTTATATTTGAACCTTATCTATCGGGGACAAGGAAGTGGAAGATGTTATTAGTTCATATAGCCAAGGAATTTTATATATTGATAGATTTATCTTGAATAAATCCATCGATATTAGAGCCAAGTCCACCGGGAAAATATTCAACTTTTTTCTTTCAATACTAAGTTCTTCGAAAAAAGACGAAGAAGTTTACAATTCTTTGTAGAACAAGTGACAACAAAGAAGATCCATGGCCATCTAGACCACACCTTTCTCATGCAAAACACATCGAGGTAATTTCTAAGCTTCCTTTTCTTCATTTCTAAGCTTCCATTTTGTACATTCCAATAGACAAACATACATACATAGTTCTTTGTCTTGATACTGTTGTTTTTCTGTTAGATCCTCTTGAAGTCCTTTGCCTATTATTTGAGTGCATATCATACGATTTTCATTCTAGACTTGACATGAAATTGAATAAGGAGTTCTAAGGATATTGGTGTTGGTGTATTCTTATTGTTAAAGGGTGGAGTTGCAAGAAACCCTTGAGGTCTAATTTTGTCTCTGCCATGGCTAGAATGGAAGAAATATTAGATTTACTAAACAATATAATCCTCTCTTATGTAGATAATATAATCACCACTGACAAAAAAATTATGCAGTCTATTGTAACATGATTGCAAGTTACGCAATCCAAAGTATCATTGCTGCAAACTCATACTCGAATTCTTCACGATGCACTTGAGTGAAATAATCTTAGACAACATTATAAACTAGTCCTTGTTCAAAATAATGTCCTTGTTCATAACAGCCATCTTTTTGAAGAAAATGATGATGTTGATTCACACCAACAACCAACTCAAGAGAAACTCAGCGAGCCAACTCTAGATTGAAGTATAGATGAAGATCAAATTCCTCTTTCCAAGTAGATCATGAGACCTTGGGAGGAAATCACACAAAACAAGCATAAAATATGTATCATATATGAAAAGGAAGTCACCTTTCATATTCTTTGTTATTCCTCATTATACAAAAATACAATGTCATACTTGTTCATGTAGAAAGTGGTGATAATGGTGATTAGGAAAACTAACGTCCTAAGCCTATAGAGTCAATCATGTCATTTTCACCTAGATTGCTTTTGGAATAGTGGTCTAAATAATCAACAAGTATAGCGGTATCAAAATAATATATCAGTTGCATATATTCTGGGTTGTGCACATCAGAAATTGATTTTCAAATGGTGGTCCAGTCTCATCGTCTCATCTTCGAGTGTTATGTCAAGTAAAATAGAAATCAACTTTTACTCAAGTGTTATGTCATAGTTGTTGATGTTTGTAGCACTGGATAGGTATTTTTGCATAGTTCTAAGTTTTTAGACATGTGGAAGTCATCCAAAGCCTTATACCTTGAGACTTTACTTTAATTAAATTATTTATTAAAGTAAAGTGATTTTATTAGTGAGTTGAGTTTTATTTAAATAAATGCTTTAATTAGCATTAGTGAATTAAACAATAGTCATTGATCTCAAGTGAGGTGAGAAGTAATCTCAATCATCAATCACTTTCAAGATTAGGGTTAGTTCATAACTAGAGATTATAAAAGAAAAGCCATGATGAAGGAGGAAGACACTTGTGTGTGAGACATTGAGAGATTGTTTGACACGGAGAGCAGAAAAGGAATTTTTCTCAAGAAGATATTGGATAGGTGGAGAAGGACTTCCATTTGGAGATAGGGCCAGGGAGAAGAGAGAATAGAGGTATAAGAAAGTGGGTTCTAGTAGAGTGGAATTGCAACAGCAGGGTCACATCGTACACAATTGTTTTATAGTCTTTGAGTGAAGATACCTGGGTTTCAATGGAGACAATCACATATAAATGGGTTTGATTAAGGAAAGGCACGTACATCTCGGGAAGCATGAAAGTACAAGATCATACAACAACTCAAGAGATTTCTAGGGTTTGTAGGTCCTGCCTAAAGTTTTTTGTATTTCTTTGTGGTCCATTTTCCTAGGTACAGGAGCCCTTGTATGATTTCAATTTATTTGAATGATAAGCTTAGTTGATGGGTAGAATATATTTGTGCATTATTTTTTATATTTTTGGTTTCGAGTATTGCTTCCTCTCTCTTTATTCAAGTTGAATTTTCTAGCAAGTGTGTTGTTTTGTGACTTGCTAATTTGATTTACAGTAAGAAAATCAGTAGATAAAAATATATCTAGGTGCGAAGTAGGGATTTCAACATGGTATTATAGAAGTCTCTTTGAGAGGAAGACAGACCTCATATCCATAGTAGGTGATAGAAGATATATCATATCTACAAGGAGATCTTAGCAGATCCATAACCAGTAGTTAGAAATGAAGGGTTGGATTTTAGGGAAACTAGAGTACCAAGACAAAACTAGGGTTTTGAAGTCATACAAAGTTGTACACAGGTTGTCGAAGGAATAGTCGCATACATACATGGGTTTCTTTGGAGGTTTTAGTAAGGAAAGTTGTGTACATACGTGTGTTTCTGTGGTGACAGTCGCGTACAAAGTCATACAAGTTAGTAACGAGGGAAGTTTTAGTAGTAGGTTATTTCTAGCACAGATTATCAGGTCTAAGGGATGGTGTCAACAATTCTGAGAGTTGAGGACATCTTGGATGGAGTATCCAACTTCCTATATTGGAAATCAAGAGTTATTTCGACGTTGAAGGAGTATAACCTTTGGGAGTTAATGGACAAAGTAGTTGTTCCATCGAAATATCTTGCATCTTTGGCAACTCACGAGAAGAAGGAGATCAAAGTTGAGTGGGTTATCTTGGATTCAGTGAGGGATAATTTAATTTCTCACTTATGTGATAAGAAGACAACCAAGGATATTTTTGATTCCCTGGGAGGATTATTCCATAAAATTAACATGAATAAGAAGATGGTCTTAAGAAATAGACTCAAATTTGTGTAGATGTCTAGATCTGACAATGTTACTAACTATTTCATGAGGATAACTTAGGTAATTGGTCAAATTGTAATTATAGAGGAGAAATTGGATGACGTATAGATAATTAATGTGGCATTGAATGGTTTTCCCAAGTCTTGGAAATAGTTTTTCAAGGGATTTTACGCTTGAGAAAAACTTGTATATTGGCAGAGGCTTTGGGATGATTCCATCTAGGAAGAGACTCGAGAGGAGTATGAAAGAAACAAGCATGGAAGTAGTGATGAGAACTTGGCCCTTGTCAGTAAGACAAGGAATGAGAAAGGAAAGGGTTCCAACAAGAAGGGTAACAATGATGGAGGATCAACGTAGCCAAGGAAGAAGAAGGAATTGAGTAAAATAAAGTGTTTCTCATGTCATAAGAGTGGACATTATGCATATTTGTTTCTAGAGAAGAATAAGGGAAGAGGAAATATGTAGAAAACATTATCAGTAGAGACACAACTAGATACGTTTGCAGTGAAGTTTCAAAAGGATTTCTCACTAGTTTCTTGCCTTTCTACCAGCAAAACTACTAGGAGTGCATGGTACTTTGACAATGGTTCATCTCATCATATGACAAAAGAACATAAGATATTTAATAGTCTAACAGAGAGGGACTTAGAGGTTCATGTGGAGCTTGTTGATGATTCCAAGTATGTAGTGAAGGGAGAGGGAACAATTATGTTCTAGCTTGAGTTAGGAGGTTTGTTTTATGCATAGGATGTGCTTTACATACCAAGAATGAAGTGGAATTTTTTCTCAGTCTCAACTATGGAGGACATGGGGTTTTCCATTACTTTTTAGAGAGGTAAAGTACTGATACGCCCATACAAATCTATCCTGGACATAACAATGGTGATTGGGGTTAGAGAGGGCACTTTATATAGGTTGCAAGGAAAGCCTATTTAGTATTTGGTACATGACAATGATAACCTATGTGAGCTATGGAACATGATGTTGGGACACCTACACTACAGGGAATTTTTTATTTGGAGGGGGATTCTCACAGGTCTTCCAGAGTTCAATATTGAGTAGTAGGGAGTGTGTAAAGAGTGTGCACTTGGAAAGAATGCCAACGCTAATTTTCCAAGCAGAGAGAGTAGGTATTGTTGGGTATGTGTTATGTTCTTTGCACGAGTAGTAGTGTCGAAGAATATGCACCGGAAGGCTAGAGGGGGAGCACCCCGCATGGGGGTTCAAGGGCAGCGCTCTCGAAATAAAAATTTCTTCATCGGGACTACATTTTTCGGGACCGTATTATATTTAGGTGGTTTTTCAACACATGGTTTCTTTGCCAATGGTTTTCTATTTTCGGTTAAGGAATTAGGTTTTTGGACTAATACAGGTCATTGGGTTAGTGTTTTGGATGCTATTGGCTCCTATATGTATTTTGTATTGTAAACATTGTAACATGAAGAATAATATAGAATATGTTGGTTTTCCCGGTTTGGGTTTTCAAGGGAAAATTCTCTGTGTAATGTTTGTATTTGCCATTGTATCTTTTCTGTTCTTTTTCTGAATATTTATTTGTAGTAGATATTGTACAAGGATAGAATTTACAGGTACAAGGGGATGTTGGATCTTATACATTCATATGTGAGTGGATCAATGTCAGTAGCATCTGTGCAAGGAGCATCATAATATGTGACATTCATTAATGATTTTTCCAGGAAAAGCTAGATCTTCTTTATGAATACCATGGATGAGGTCTTATTCTATTTCAGGAGTTCATGGATTAGGTGGAGAAATAGATAAGAAATAAGATCAAGGTATTGATCTCAGATAATGGGGGAGAGAACACCTCCAATGAATTCAAGTATTTATGCAAAGAGGAAGGGATCAATATGGAGATAATAGTCTCATACAACCCTCATCAAAATGGGGTTGTGGAGAGAACATCATCAGTTCTTCTGGGGCGATGATAAATGACCAAGAATTTCCTATGTTTCTTTGGGAACTGACATGTAACACGATATTACATGTGAAAAATAGGAGTCCTCATCAGAGGAGGTATTCTCAGGAGTGAAGCCAGAGATAGGACATTTGAGGATATTTTGTTGTCTATTCTACATACATGTGCATGTGGAGAAGACGACGAAGTTGGAGGCTTTAGGACAAAGGGTTATATTTGTGGGGTACATCAAGATCTTAAAGGCTTACATGATATTCATACCAATGAAGAGGAAGAAAATTGTGAGCAGAGATGTTAAGTTCAAGGAGAACTTGGCATCTAGGAGATATCCAGAGTCATAAATATTGATATAGGATGAGGAACAATAGGTTTTGAAGAAGGAAATACAATCATTAGCTTCCAATTCATGGATTCAAACTTCAAGTGGGGAGGAGGATTTATCCCCTTCCTGTTATGTCAGGATACCCAGGTGGTTATTATAGACATTAAAGGATGATGGTGAAGATATTATAAGTGTAATCAAAGAGTACATACCTCTGAGTATTTTTTCAAACTATATGGTGTTTATGAGTAGCATCATTGATTTTCATCCTTCTAGTTTTGAGGAAGTATCAAATCATTAGGTTCAACATGACTTCATGATAGAGGAGTACACCTCTATTATGAGAATGATGTTTGGGACATAGTGTCAAGACCGAAGGGGAAGTCATTTGTGAGTTCCAACTGGATCTACAAGATCAAGCATGTTGCATATGGTAGCATCGAGAATTTCAAGGTGAGGTCCATGGCTAGAGGGTTCTCCCAAAAAGAGGGAGTGAAATACGAAAATACATTTTCTCCAGTTTCTAGGTACGCTTCTATTCAATATGTTCTTTCTATTTCTTCAGTTATGAGGTGGAGGATTCGTCAAATGGATGCGAATACAACTTTACTCAATATTATCATTGAGGAGGAAGTATATATAGAGAAACCTCAGGGCTTTGAGGTACATGGAGGGAGTCTCATGTTTGTAGGCTTAAGAAATCCTTGTATAGACTCAAATAGGCACCTAGGGCATGGTATTATAGGATTGACATATAATTGTAGAGTATGGTCTTTACCAAGAGTGAGGAGGATCCTAACTTGTACTTCATACTTGTTGGGGTAGATTCACTTATCTTGGTGTTGTATCTGGATGATTTGTTTCTCACAGGTGTAGAGGATCTTATTGTAGGGTGCGAAGCATATTTAGCTACAAATATCAAGATGAAGGACACTGGCTTGATGCATTATCTATTTGGATTAGAGGTATGGAATGTATCGAGAGAGGTATTCCTTAGTCAAGGGAAGTATGTAGTAGATATCTTGAGGAGATTCAAGATGGAGGACTGTAGAGCGATGAATACATTTATGGTTACCAATATAAAGAAGGTTTTCACTTCAGATTCAAAGTTGGTGGATACCAAGATATATAGGAAACTAATAGGGTCTTTGATGTATTTGGTCAAAACCAAGCCATATATATGTTTTGTTGTGAACACCTTGAGTCAAATCATGGTGGAGTCGAGTCAAGTGCATTGGATAGCAACAAAACATGTGCTCAATTACTTGAGAGGTATAATGGAGTATGGATTGAGGTATATTTTAGGTGATGGAGTGAGGATTCATGGTTATTCGGATTCATATTGGGAAGGGAGTGCAATATATAGAAAGAGAACCTCATGGTTCTGCTTCATCTTGGGATCAACTGTGATTACATGGTTTAGAAGGAAGAAGACTTTTGTATCACTTAGTTCAACATAGGCAGAGTATATGGTAGTGAGTGTGGCTAGCTATGAATCCATTTGGCTTCACAAATTGCTTACAAGGTTATTTGATTAGGAGTTGGAGCCTATAGTGATATATTTAAATAATCAGAGTTTTATCAAACTCTCGAAGAATACAATATTCCATGATAGGCCCAAGAATATAGAGATAAGATATCACTTCATTCAATATAGGATCCAGAAGGGAGAAATGAATATTTAGTATGATTTCATAGATGAGTAGGTTGTGGATATTCATACCAAACCCTTGGTTAAAGGGAAGTTTGTGTTATTTAGGGACAAAATTGGAATGGTGTATAATGTTTTCCTCGCTAAAAGGGAGTGTTGATGTTCATAGCATCAAGCAGGTATTTCTAGTTATAAGGGTACAGACATTTGGAATTCATCCAAATCCTTCTACCTTGATACTTTACTTTAATTAAAGGATTTATTAAAGTGAAGTGATTTTATTAGTGAGTTGAGTTTTATTTAAATAAATGATTTAATTAGCATTAGTGAATTAAACAGTATTCATTGATCTCAAGTGAGGTGAGAAGTAATTTCATTCGTTAATCACTTTGGATATTAGGGTTAGGTCATAACTCAAGATTATAAAATCGAGGCTAAGGTGAAGGAGAAAGATACTTGTGTGTGAGACATTGAGATATTGTTTGGCATAGAGAGAAGAGAAGGGATTTTTCTCAAACATATCTTAGATAGGTGGATAAGGACTTCCATCTAGAGATTAGGTCATGGAGAAGAGAGAACAAAGGCAAACCGAAGTGGGTTTTAGAAGAATGGAGCTATAACAAGAAGGTCGCATCGTACAATTTTTTTGTATAATATTTGTGTGCATTTACATGGTTTTTAGTGGAAACATGTGTGTATACACAACTTTGCTTAATGAAAGGTGCATACATCTTAGGAAGAATAAAAGTACAAGGTCGTACAACAATGCATGAGATTTATAGAGTTTGCAGGTTCTGTCTAAAATTTAATGTATTTCTCTTTGGGAAATTTTCCCATGTACAGGAGCCCTTGTAAGCTTTGAAGTTATTTGAATGATAAGCTTAGTTGATGGGAAAAATATTTTTGTGTATTGTATTTGAAATTTTGGTTTCTAGTATTCCTTTCGCTATATTTATTTGAGTTGAATATTTCAGCAAGTGTATGTTGTTTTGTGAGCCACTAGATAACAAGATACCTAGGTGTTGGAGTAGGGATTTAACCAACATTGTGACATTTATCATGGATTAAGTTGGATTGAGATCATGTTCCTCAATGGTTATGTCACATTTTCATCTTGGATGATTTATGTTGAATTGTGATGTTCATCATTATTATGTTTATGTTGCATTGTGATGTTTATCGATGATAATATCACATTGTGACATCCCTTAAAAGTTATATTGTATTGCAATGTTTTTGAATGGTTATGTTGCATTGTGATGTTAATCTTAGTTAAATTATTTTTCATTTTTATGTTCATGTTGGTTAACATATGTTGAATTGTCATGTTAATCAATGGTTATATCCCATTGAAACATTCATCAATGGTTGTATCCCATTAAAACATTCATCAATGGTTATGTCACATTGATATGTTCATTAATGTTATGTCACATTCCCACATTCATCAATGGTTATGTCACATTGATATGTTCATTAATGTTATGTCACATTCCCACATTCATCAATGGTTATGCCACAATGTGACATTCAACTATGTCATATTGCAACATTTGAATAATAATAATTCAAGAGGTTATGTCACATTGCAACATTTATCTTGGTTGGACATGTTTGACCAAGGTTGACTTTGTTTACATATGGTTCATTAATAATGGTTAACTATGGTTTGATATTGGTTGACTATGGATGACCATTTTTCACTATGGTGGACCTTGTTTGATTATGGTTGACCATGTCTAATTTTGGGTGATCATGGTCATCAATGTTTGAATATGTTTTACCACAATTGACTATGATTAACCATGGTTGACTATGGTTGACCATGATTGAATATGGTTGGTGTAACGTCCCCTATCCCAACTAAGGAATATTATGGTGCAAAATACTCATAAATTAAAAAAAGAAATCTATCTAATTAATTTCATGTAGGCCTTCCAGCTAGAATTACAACTAGATTTAGCTATTGTTTGCTACCATTAATTAAATCCATCTATAAAATTCTAAAACATATATGAAATACATCTCAAATAATTTAATGCAACAACATATAATATTTCTCAGAGTTAATGTACAAAAAATAAAATCATAATGAAAGCATAAACAAGACAAAACACTTATCTTTTATAAATAGTTGTGCAACCAGCTTCTTGGGATGGATGTTCCACCCAACCAAATAGTTGTTGTTCCAAATCTCAAAAACACGTCATCTACGATATGGGGCTAGCAATCCACAAAATAGGGTGGTCTCTCATTGTCCACTCATAGCTCAGAAAACTCACAACCCATTAGTATTCTCCTACATTTATCATGATTTTCCACCAGCTCTCTTCCTCTCGACCTGTCCAACCCAAGGAATGTACTCCTTCACTGATATCAGTCCCTCAATCATCCCATTCATTTATTAGGGTATCTATAGCATATATAACCATCTTTGTTGGTAATTTAAGGGAACTTGCTACTGAAAAAAGTATGAGGAAAATCAACAACAAACACTTGTTGTTACAGTGCAACACACTCAAAAGTTCACTCTTCATGCCTAAAAATATGGCTCTTAAATATTCAGCTCCAAAATTGTCCAAAAACACTCCAGCATGGTCTATAATTCACCCTCTATGGTTGCTTCATCTCCAAACACTCTTTTTTTCTCTCTTCTTGTCATTCATGCAAAAACATTGACTATCTAAAATTGTTGTAACTTCCCATACCAATTTCCTCTCCTTTCGTTTTATTTCTTAAATCACACACTTCCCTAAGCTGATTGTACTCACCCCCCATGCTCCCAATAATTATGGGATGTGACTTCTCACACCCACTCTCTTACATGCATTCAATGATTGTCTTTGGGTACACTTAATAAAAAACTAGAGTTCAATGCATAACGATAATTTTTTTAGGAATGTGAGTGGAATTTATAGACATGGGTAATTCCCCCCTTGGACCCATATATTATATATTCTCCTAGACCCTCCCATATCTTGTGGATTGATTCATCCCCCATCTCTATCCATGCCCCCTTAGCAACTGTCATTACATTTTATTATTAAAATTTAGAAATAAAATTTGAATACACATCGCTTGGATGTAGCCACAGATTATATTTGCATTAAGAATTAATTAAACTGGGTATTATAGTGGGGATATTATGTTACCCCTCCCCTACAATTGTGCATAATACTCGGTTCACACTATGACAATATAAATATATATACAAATTTACATCATAATAAAATTATGTAATTTTACGTCCCCAGTAGCAGTTCCAACCATAATATATTATTCCTCTCAACCCGTTGACCCAAGGAATGCACCATTTGTTTATTAGGGATAACTCAATGAATCTACCATTCATTTATCGAGACTAACCCAAGGAATGTTTCGTTATTTTATCAGGGCCCCTAGCACATTTGGCTAGGACTCTAAGATGTGGTTCTGGAACTCTAGTTTCTCAAAATGGAGTCTCGCATTATGTTTTCTTCAAAATTGTCAAGAATTTGCAGGTATTCCTCCCGTATGTTTTATTCATGTTCCCATGTAGCATCTTCATGATCCTAGAAGGTCCATTGAACCTTTGTAACCCTATGTCTTTGTTCATGTGCACTTTGACTTTCTAGTCCATGATGTGAACTGGTTCCACCGGGGAATCCCCTTCGTGCTCCACTTGGATCACATTCGAATCAATTATGTGGTTAGGGTCGGGCACATATTTATTTAATAATGACACATGAAATACATTATGCACTCTCATGGATGCAAGAAATGCTATCTTGTATGAAACTAGCCCTATATTTTCTAAGATTTCAAAAGGTCAACAATATCTTTCTACCAACTTTGGGAAACTTCCTAGTCTTAATGAACTTATTTTCTACTTTACTTTTAAGAACACATGTTCTCCCACTTTAAAATCTATAAACACTCTATTATTATCTACGTAAATTTTCTACCTATCATGGGAAGCCTTTAAAGTTTTCTTGATCTTTGTCATTTTCTCTTCCATTTCTTTCAAAAAATCTAGCCCAACAATTGTTGTCTGTTGGATTATCCCAACCCACTTGTGTGTTACACTTCTTGTCATATAATGCTTCTAACAGACTCATTTTTAATGAGGCATGATACCCATTGTTGTATTAAAATTCCACTAAGTGGATATAGTCTTCCCACTTTGATGGTTGACCCATCACATACATTCTAAGAATGTCCTTAATTATTTTCTTAGTCCTCTCTATTTTCCCATCTGACTCTGGGTGATACATTTTACTGATATTTATATTTTTCCCACAGCCTTTGAAAAAACCCTTCCAAGAATTGGATGTGAACTTTGGATCTCTATCTGAAACAATTGTCTTAGGAACTCCATGTAGCCTAGCAACTTCCTTCATGTAGATCTCTACAATATTTGTTTCCTTGTGTGTTGTTTTCACTGGAATAAAATGTGTTTCCTTAGTCAATTTATCCACCACCACCATGATGGAATCATGTCGCTTCATTTTCCTGCACAACTTTTTAATAAAATTAGTCATGGAAACTTCCCACTTCCATTATGGAATGGGAAATGGTTACAGTAACCCAGCTAGATGTCTATGTCCATTCTTCACTTTTTGGCACTCTAGACACATGGCTATATAATTAGCCACATATTTCTTCATTCCAGGACAAAAGTATTGAATCCTTACAACTGTAATTCTCTTCTGATATCCTAGGTTCCCAACGTATGGAACATTGTACATTTCTCATAGCACTGCATTTTTTAGTTCATTGGAATTCAACAGATATACTTTTCCTCTATAAATGAGAATTCCATCTTCTTTTAACTCATAAAAATTAAATTTCTATTGAGAATTTCCTTGTTGTAATGTTTGTTTTATTTTCAAATAGTGTTGATATGAATTTTCTGATGTGATAATTTTATCTTTCATATCAATCTTGTACATGTTGATGGCTACAATATGCACTTCATGAGTTGTCCTGATGAGTGCATCAACTACCTGATTTTTTTTTCCTTTGATGTGCTTAATTTCAAAGTCATACTCACTAATAAATTCAAGCCACCTATTTTGTTTGGCATTTTATGTTGGTTGTCCAAAAAAATGTTTCAAACCACAATGGTTTGTCCTTAACTCAAATTTCATCCCTGTGAGGTAATGTATCCACATTTTTAATACATTTACAATTGTTGCTAACTCCAAATCATGCCTAGCGTAAATCCTCTCGTGCTCTTTTAGTTTTCTAGACTCATAGCATACCACATGATCTTTTTGTGTGAGGAATCCACCAAGCCCTTCCTTGCATGCATCGGTACACACAAAAAAACATTCATCTAGATCTATAATTGTTAATATTGGCACACTTGTCAAGATATCTTTCAACTTCTGAAAGATCTCTTCACACTTGGAATTCCATTCAAATTTCACTCACTTATTTTGCAAAGAAGTGATTGGGCTTGAAGTCTTTGAGAATATTTTTATGAATCTTCAGTAATAACCAAAAAGACCATTCTTAATTTTTTCTCATACAATTAGATTAGCATACAATTTATTCTCTCTTAAAACTTGCAACACCATGCTTAATTTTTTCTCATGTTCCTCCTCTAACTTAGAGTAGATGAGTATATCATCTAGGAACACAATCAAAAAATTGTCCAGGTACTCCCTGAACACTCCATTCATCACAAACACAAAATAAGATGAGACATTTGATAGTCCAAATGGAAATAATGTGAATTCATAATGATCGTATATGTTCCCGGATGTTATCTTGTTGATGTATTCTTCCTTTATCCTTGATCTCAATTCAATCTTCAAAAATATTCTTGCATCTTTCAGCTGATCAAACAAATCATCAATTATGGGAAAAGGATATTTGTTCTTTATAATGGTGACCATATTTAGCTATCCAAAATAAATACACAACCTTTAGTTTCCATCTTTCTTTTTCACAAAAAGAATTGGGGCTCCCCAAGGTGACACACTTGGGTGTAAATATCCCTTCTTCAAAAATTATTCAAGCTGCATTTGCAACTCTTTCAATTCTAGTGTGCTCATTTTGTAAGGTGTCTTGGACACTGGGGTAACTCCTGGCACCAAATCAATGTGAATTTTTGGTGAAAATCTCAGGATCTCCCTAAAAAAATCTTCAAAATCCCTCAAGACCAAATGGTATTCAATGCTTACCACTTCATCTGTGTCTGCCTCTTCCATGTGGGCCACAAAAATATAACATCCCTTCCTGAAACTCTTTTTCAACTACATAGCTGAAATTTCTCTAAAATCTATAGCTCTTGGAATTCCTTGGATCTTTCCTTTCCTTCCTTCTTCATTGAGACATCCAATTGTCGTGTTGTATCAGTCTAAGACAACATGGTGTTTTCCAACCAATCCATTCCAATCAGAAAATCATATGAACCCAATGGTATGATATTCACATCTACCTTTTTATTGAGTCCATTCATGCCTATTTGGCAATCTTTAACCAACTCATTGATTTTACTCTTAGCCCCTATGGATAATTCACCTAACCAAGATTTCTTATTAATACTCCTTTGAAAGTGAAATATTTCAAAAATATTAGAGTTTATGTAACTATGGCTAGCTACAAAATCAATTAAAATTGCTATGGGTTGGTTATCAATCTTACCTTCCACTTTATCATGGGGGATTGATATTTTTCTTTCTTGTTGTCTAAGTATGCATAAATCCTCGTCACTTTTCATCCCATGTCTTCCATTGTTTCATCCTCTTCAATGTTGTGTACAATCCTCATTCTTTCTCTTTTGTTAGGGAAGTCCCTATATAAGTGATTTCCATCACATCCCCAACATTGTACATGATGTTCCCTTTGCCTTTTCCCAAATGAATCTACAGTCTTGTGCTCATTCTGGGTTGACTACCCTTTCTTATTTTCTTGGGAGTTGTTCTTGAAAAAGTTTGGTTTAAAAACCTTCTTCCTTTGATCATTTTTCCCCTTCATCCTGTCATTCCAATCTTTTTGGAAACTGGCCTCCCTCTATTCTATTCATAGAGATACTTTCCTCTATGGATTCCTCCAAAGTCTTGGGGTTATCATATAAATATTTTCAATGTAGAAAGAGGGTAACCCACTTATAAACATTTGTATTTTAAATTTTTCATCATTTATGAAGTCCACATAGTTCAATGATTCAAAGAATATCTTTTCATATTCATCCATTGTCATGCTTCCCAACTTGAGTTCGGAGAACTCCTTCATCTTCCTTTCATAATATTGCTCGGAAATTTTTTTCTCTTAGAAATATGCTTTGAACTACCTCTATGATATCCTCTTCTCATTAAGGTACTTGGATTGATTCAGTTTATCCCACCACATGGTTGTATTTCCTTTCAAGTGGTAGGCTGCAATTCTAAATTCTACTTGTGAAGGGTAATCATGCAACTGGAAATATTTCTTCAATTTCAATAAACAGGCCTCAACCTCTTTTACTTTCCTATTCTCACCATTGAAATTTGGTTGGAATACCCCCTTTCCTAAAAATATGATTATATGCAGTTAATCATGATTAGTGATTTCCATGTAATGGTAAATAAACATTGTAATTATATTATTTTTTATTTAAAATGCCAAAAACTGATTGTGGGGTGAATCCTTGAATGTAAAAGCCACGATACCATGAGAGGGATTAATGAAGGGGTAGGAAGTTGGTTCATATGTAAATAACCCAAGCCACCTTGGTGAATAATGTGAAGGAAATGATTGTATTTCTTCTAATTTGCAACTGAAGTCAAACGGTTAATGGGAAGGGGTTGGTAGTTGACAAACCCAACAACCCTCAATGAATACAGGTATAGAAAATTTGGCTAGAACAACAGAGGATTCCAATACAAAGGTACAATAGGATACCAATTCTACAACCATATTTCCCCATGGGTCTTCCTTCTGACAGAAGAAAGGAAGGGGCAAGTCGAGAACCTTCCCAAGGGATTATGTGTAGGGGATGAACGAGGAGGAGAAGGCTCGTGGGAAAAGAGGGAGGTTGGGTGGAGACCCAAGGAAGAGATCTGTTGCAAGTGAACCCAAGAGGGAGTGCAAAGAATCCTTGGTGGTAACATGGCTTGGCATGGGGGTGGCCAGAATGCTGACAAGGAATGCTTCTAATCCTATGGTAGGGTGGAAAGGTGGACATCCACAGTCAATTGGTTGGTTATAAGATATATCATATAAGTATCCTTTAACTTGTGTAACTTAAATAAAAACAATGGGCTCATGCTTGTGATAGTATGGTAAGTGTATGCTCGTTTATGGTTTGTGTATTGTTCCTTTGGAAAGTTATTATACTAGTATGATAATGTATCTGTATGGAATTATATGGGTAGTGCATATCTAAGTAGGAGAATTATTCCTTTTACCTTGAATGACTAAGGAACTATACAAGGGTCCCTCTTATGGGTGAAATTATATATGTGTGCCTCCCATGTATGTAATAGAGAATTTTCCATGGTGTGATGTCTAGGAAAATATAGTCAAGGATGATTCTAAGGATGGAAGATTATTTTAAAATGTAGAAACCTTGGCGAATATTACTAATCCTTCATTTTCCAACTATAAATGTTTTGCTATATTTTTATAAAAATATTCAAATTTCTAAGGATTTTGTATAGTTTGTATAAAATTTTTGCGATTTTTAAGGTAAAATAATGTTATCCTATAGAATTTGGGCGAATCATTTTTAGAATGGTGAATCTTTTTTTGGGAAAAAACATGGAAAATTAGCCCATGAGCAAAATTTAGCCCCTAAAATCATCCCTAAAGATAGTTAAGCGTATTAGCTAAGAGACCCATGATAGTTCCAATAGGAAGAATAACCTTGATATTACTTATAGAAAGGATGAAACCATAACCATAGTTGTGGTTCGAGATAGGTCTATGTGTAATGTAGGAAACCTTAATCTCCTGTGAAACCTTTGTCCTAGTGTGGACATCGTGAAAAAACTCTAACCCCCACTTAATTTTCGAAGAGGAAAATGCCTTAGTATGGTCATGGGAGCTAGTAGATGGACATAGCGACCCCAAGTGGGTCATAACATATCCTCATGGAGGCGCAACTTATCATCTTCCACCCAAGAGGTACAGGAGTACGGTCAGCTAGTTCTGGTAGGATACATTTACTAATTGGTTCTTATGTAGTGAACAATGGGGTTCGCGAAAAGTCATGCAAGAAACAATTCTTTGTGGGGGCTTAAGGGTTGCCTAACCTTCCTAGTGTAGAATCAAGGAACTAGGGATATAAGGTGTTTCTTAGGAAGCATGCGTCAAAAATACATATACCGACTGCGCGTACTGCACTACTACTTAGTTATCCAATTCCTTTCACAAGGAAAAGTGTATTGACGAATGTCTACATTTAGTATAAAATTCCTCGCATGGATGCTTCGACAAATTCCCATTCACAATAAGGTTCCCAATGCATAGCCCACCATTTCATAGGAATTCCTATAATCACTATGTCAAGTGGACAATCCCTGAGATGTTCAGGAATATATTGTATCCAGTAAATAAATGTGTCCATCGGTTTTGAACCATCGTAATGATAGGATCCAAATTATTTATCGCACTCCTCTGCAGAGATATGTGTGCACCTCCTTATGGAGACCTCATACAATTTATGCCACCACCTTTCCATGGAATCCTCAAATTTTGTGTCGTAAGACTTTACACTTTTCCAACTCAAATTTCCATCTGCGGTGGGGTTGATGTAATCCTCCCTGCACCTCATTATCTTATAAATGTTTTCAATAGCTGAGCTTTGTGCATCCTCAGGCTCATTGTATATGTCTCCTCCATATGGATCCAAAGGTGCTACCATGCACAAGGTGTCTATTTCAAATGGCATCTTCCTCTTCTTTAAATTCAACACCACATTATCATCAAAGGCCTAATCAATTCCAAATAAGGTATGTTATGGATCATATTCATCCATAATTTCTATGACCTAAAAGTTAGCCTTTATTTTTACTCCTTCTATATTCACTTCCACTTGCTCAAGTCAACTTATTGGGTAGATATTGTATTGATTTTCCAACCACATTTGTATGGGAGACTGGACCAATTTTGGTTTTCCCATCACCTCCCAGGACTTCTTGAGTAAAATTTTCACGTCAATTTATGTCACCACCTTTCCATGGAATCCTCAGAATTCGTATCGTGAGACTTGAAACTTCTCTAAATCAACTTTCCATCTGCGGTGGGGTTGATGTAATCTTCCCTGCACCCCATGATCTTATAATTTTTTTCAATAGCCGAGATTTGTGCATCCTCATCCACTGGCTCATTCTATGTCTCCTCCATATGGATCCATAGGTGCTACCATGCACAGGGTGTCTATTTCAAATGACATATTCCTCTCTTTAAATTCAACACCACATGATCATCAAAGGCCCAATCAATTCCAAATAAGGTATAATATGGATCATATTCATCCATAATTTCTATGACCTAAAAGTTTGATTTTATTTTTACTCCTTCTATATTCACTTCCACTTGCTCCAGTTGTTTATTGGGTAGATCTTGTATTGATTTTCCAACCATAGTTGTATGGGCGACCAAACAATTTTTCTTTTCCCATCACCTCCCAAGACTTCTTGAGTAAACTTTTCATGTCAAAACCTAGATCCAACATGACACCATCCATGTCATAGCCACCAAGATCTGTTTTCATCTTGAACTCTCAACCAATGCGCTTTTGCATGAGAACCTGAAATACATCTCTTTTTGGAAGAGAATTTGATATGATTGTCTCCACTCCTTGTTCCCTCATGCAAGTAGCTAACATTTGTGTCAACTTACTTGCATCCTTGGTATCATCCAACAATCACAAATGATAACACAAGAAAGAACTTACTTGGTCTTTAGGTTCTTCCTTGTGACCCAAGTTGTGAAAGGGTCCTATATGCATTATGTGTTGTAATTCTTATAGGTGTTGTTCTTCATGTGATTTTTTATTCATGCATCACATCTCAGTCTGTCTATGAGCTTCTTCCAGTTATTGGTGCATCATGCATTGTATTTATTTTTCCATGCAAGCTTCCTCCAAAGATCGTTGTCTCATGTGTTGTAATTATTCATGGGTGCGAGCCTCTTCCAACGACCTCTACATCACCCATTGTACCTCTTTGAGGATCCAAGATTCCTACAACTACCTTTGTGTCTCCCTCTATACTTATTATCATATCTGAGCCTCCTCATGTGACCTATGAGTCGTTCACTACAACTCTGTGTATGCTCTTTCTTCTTCTAGTGCTCTTTGTGCATTGTGTAGGAACTGTTTTTTCCAAGTGACATCAAACTTCGGAAGGGGTTGTGCTACATTCCTTATCTTCCCTTCTGTTTTCTAACCTGAGCCTTCACCATTCTCAAATTATGATCATCTCTTCACTCCTCCTCAATTTACTACCCAGACATCAAGCTCCTCATTCTTCTTCTTATTGTTTTGTGGCTCCACATGCACCATGTTGCAATTGGCCTTTTTGTCTTCCCACTTTTTCAACAATTCAAGAAATTCTTCAATGAAATGCTCAGGACTGTAGCAACATGCACAAACAATGTGCAGTTTGGTACAAAACCTTGCCACATGATCAATTTCTCCACAATTGAGAAAAGTGGGGTTCTAGCTCCCCCTCTGCCATATCCTTGGTCATGACTATGCCCATAACCACCTATGGGGCCTCCTTGGTATCCTCAACTTTCAGCACCACCATGATCGTGACCCTTATGATCTTCTTGTACTCAGAATGTATTGTGGATATTTTATTGCATTAGCTGGAATGACCAACAGTTATTGACATCATGCCCCATGGATTTACATAACTCATAGAATGGAGTATGGTTCATTGTTTGATAATTCTCCAAAGTTGGGAAAAGGGGTAGTACATGACCCCACTATATACATATCTCACACTATTTATTATGTCTAGATTGAAATGGACTCGGTGCACCTGTCACCACATAATTTGGAAGTACAAGGAACTCATACCTGTGATTTCCCTTAGCACGACATGTGTTACAACAAACTTTCTCGTGCATGACCTTCTTCTTCGCCACATCTTACAATTGCATTGTTAGGTTGGCTAGTTGCAATTGCACCTATGCCAATATCGTCAACGTCTCTTCCCCTCCTGGCGTAGATTCGAGGTGCATTGCAATTTCTATTGCCTCCACTTGAGTCTTCACCTTTTGTTGGGTGACTGCGACTAGGATATGGGTAAGTAACCCCACAATAATACAATCTTTGTGTTTCATTCCCTTAATTTGAAATGTCATCCTATCCAATAAAATATTAAACCACTAGTTATAATCCCACACAATTTCTCTTTCCTTCTGTTTGATCTCATTTATATTTGTGATACAATGAGACTCTGAGTTAGGTTTCTTAAATTCCCTAAGAATATCTTTCTTAATATCCATCAAGGACCTCATCTGTCCCACCAGCATAGTGTCTGTGTACTTCATGTACCCCGTTAAGGCTTTGTCTCTGAACATAGTCTCCAACTATGACATATTTTTTTCTTCATCTATGATCCTCTTCACAACCTGGATTGTTGCACACATGAACCAATTTTGTTTTGCATCATCCTTACCCATTCTGTGAAACATGGTTAGCCTTACGGTGCTATCCTGATTCGACATCGTCACTCTCCGACCAACTCCTCTAATCATACTGTTGGTTGTCAAAATTATTTCTATTGATACTCTTCTAGGTGAAGTGCCATAGGCTTTACCTTCCTCTTCACTCATCTCTTCTCTTCTTTCTTCTTCTACTCCTTCTCCTATGACAATTATCGCTTCACTATCTATTGTTATTTATTCTCGATTACAAATTAAAATGGAGGGAATTTCGAAGGGGGGTAAGTCCATCTCCTTCAGAAATTTCTTGTGAGGGGACCCTTCCAACTTAAAAATGTGCAAGACCATCTACTATCACCAATTTGTCTCCCCCACTATTAGGGGAGCCTCCATCTTCCTCTACTATCTGAGAACCACTATTATGCATGCCATCTTCCTCTCCTAACAATGCACCAATGCCATGTGCTCCATCTTCCTCTAAGGTTACAACACTCTGCAACAGCCAAGGGGTATAGACTTCATCACCTAGAACCTTACTAATATCACTACTACTACTACTGGTATCCCCACTAGACACCCTATCTTCAATACCACGTCTCTTTGTTGGCCTATCCTCATGTTTGCTCCTCTCTGGCACAACATAATCTTATGTACTACCACCTTGTGGGATTTCTTTTCTCTTCATTCTAGGCCCAACACTTCATCACGCACTCGTGGATAACTCTTTTCCACTTTTCTACTTTTCTTTCCTTCTTACCTCAACTCTTCTTGCGTATATCTTAGATATTTTTCTCCTCTGCTCCTCTGGGTTCATTCCATTCCTCGACTCATTTCAACAATTTCTAATCCTCCTCAATGAATCCATTTCCTCTCGCACTTTCCCCCATCCTCGCAACCCCCCCCAGTGCTAGGGTATTTTACTTAGAGATTCTATTGGGATCCATGCACATCATCCCTTTCTCCATGAATAATATCTTTATCCAAAGTGGAATCTCTTCTAACATTCATTTTCTCAAACCTTTTGTGAACTTTCTTTCAGTCTCGCTGAAAGAACGAGTTTACTCCACATCAAACTCAATAATATAGCCCTATTTTACTCAATCAAACTAGAATTCAATAGTTTTAGTTCACTTATTATCCAACAGTTTCAATATCTCAAGCATGGCTTGATCCCAAATGATAGAATTGGTACAGTTCTGATTTTCAACCATTCATAAAACAAATAAGGAAATTCAAACAATAAAATATAATGCATATTAGTGTAAAGATAGTCACATTTCCATCTCTTTACATTCAATCTCATCCCCTCAGTCTCTCACATGGAAAAATCATGATCTTTTGTACTTATCCAGTCTTGAATTTCCTCCTGAGATCGATACCACCTCATCTCTTTTCTCCATTGTCCCCTATAAGACTTTCAGGTCTCAATAACATAACTATTTGTTGGTTTTTTTTTCCATGCTTACATGCATCCTTATTAACACTGGGGAGTTTGGACCCAAGGTTCATCTAGTGTTGACCAAAAAAAAACTCAGAGCATAATCATTTCAATCCTCAACCAATACTGAGGAAGGTATCACCTGAGATGCTGTAACACCTTGTTTCCCCCATTCTGTAAAAATAACTATATTGGCCAAGTAATGTGGCAAACTCATAAATGTGAATGTGTAATGTGAATGGACCTTGTGAAAAATGTCGATGAATGTAAATAATATTATGAATATATATATATCAGGACTACTGAGAGGGGATGTGCTGAAAAAGAGACCACGATGGCTGCAGAAAGGCAGTGGAAGGCACCAGGAAAGGTGGCGTTAACTTCCACCAAGAATCAATACCATATTTGGACTTCATTGGCCCAAAGAACCAAAAGCGGCTCGCTGGCCCCGAATTAAATGTCTCATAGGCTGGTAGGTAGATGGCTCCTCAGGAATTAATGAGGGATGGGGAAGAGAACCACCCATCCGTAGAGTTGTCAGGCCTGACCAGCGCAAGGGAAATCGCGCCACACGCAACCTCACAAGAGGATAAGGCGTGGGGGG
>JZKD02S0425557.1:0-17858 GCA_000966675.3 Picea glauca
TTTTATGGAACAGTCTACTCAGACCTTACCTCATCCCACTACTTGCAACGCTGGAACATAGACTCAGCTATGGGATGAGCAGGCAACAATACAAAAATGGAAGAAAGAGTATGCTAAAACACAGGCCAAAAGCCTGCAAGTGCACAGACAAAACTAGATAAATCACACTTTCTCAAATTGGGAAGCTCTAGAGAAGACACGTGAGGAAGCTCGTACCCTGAAGAAATAGAACAAGGAGTTAAAAGGAAGAATGGCCCAAGTATTTGATTTGACACAAAAGCTATTGGCCACAAGAAAACCATCTTGTAACTACTCCTTGTTCCTTATGGAGCGACTCACATGGTTCCAGATCAAATCAATTATAGAAGGAAAATCCTATGAAGTACTACACCCAGCAGATTTTGTCAAAACTTTCACAGAAGCATCTGCTAGAGATCAGCACCTCCTCTGTGAGGCATATTTCCACAACGAGGCCATCCCTGAGAACAGGCAGCTGAACCTCAATCCTCTTGTTGGGGGCATTCAGATTCAAGCGTTCACCTCATTTCTCCACAATCAAATCATTTGGCAAGATGAATTTTTGGCTGCCAAGCACAATGAAGATAATCGCCTCCTCTGGATAAGACCAGAACCTCAGAAGGTAGCCACCTTTGTCATAGAATATTATGAGTTCTTAAAGAAACCAGGGGTGACTGAACATGTTCAGCAACTACAATCAAGAGTGCTCCAAGACTGTCAGCACATCATCAGATCCATAGAGATTCCTGCCCTCCAAGAAAATAACTTGTTTTGGAAGCACTCCACTGAAAAGATACAAGAACACAATCCTTTTAACCCCACCAACCTAGAGGTAGCAATTTCTAGGATACCTAACTACATCCAGTGTATTCAGCACTGTGCTGAAAACTGGATAGGGTACCAGTTTTATTTTCCTATCCTCTGGTTGCCAATAGAAAGGTATCAAATCAGTTATAAGCTGCCTAAGAAGACAGAAACGGCAGCATGGAAAATATTACAGCAGATCCAAGGGTTCAGAATGCCAACGGACAGTACCTCCTAGAGCTACTGCTTAAGTAATTTACATGCTCAGAGTCAGTATCCAAACTCTGATTCAGAGTGACGTTGCCTGAGGACATGCAACACCTTGAGTTGGGGGGGATGTTAGGACCACACAATGTACCTTTTTGCCTAGACTTTTTGCCACTATTACACTCTTGATCACCCATATTTAAACTCATATTATCACTTTATCTGGTCATTCCAAAGGTATACAACGTCCCTTCTCATTACTATATGTTTAATCTGTTTTGCATAATATTTTACATCACTCTCGTGCTTAACCATTGATTAGAAATGTATAAGTGTTGAAACAGTTCAAACCGCAGATGTTGAAACACAGAGTTGTTACTTAGTCCAAGTCGTAGATGCTGAAACACAAAGCTATTACACAGTCCGAAGTCACAGATGCTGAAACACAGAGCTGTTACACAGTCCAGAGTCGCAGATGCTGAAACACAGAGTTGTTACACAGTCCAGGTCGCAGATGCCGAAACACAAAGATGTTACATAGTCTGGAGTCGCAGATGTTGAAACACAGAGCTGTTACACAGTCGGGAGTCGCAGATGATGAAACACAAATCTGTTACATAGACCAGAGTCACAGATGCTGAAACACAGAGGAAGCCATTACACAGCCAGGACCGATGACGCTGAAACATAAAGGAAGTCGTTACATAGTCAGCGGTCAACAACAACCTTACAAAGTGAAAATCCCGTGGCTAAAACAACCCACGATTTGCGATGCTGAAATAGCATCAGCAGCAATGAGAAGGAACTATTATTTCAGCCATAACAACAACATCCCATTCAGTACTTGTAATATCATTCTGTTGCGTGAGACTAGGACATCCTATTCTGGTTTAGAAAGTCAATCTGACTAAGAATAGGACTCAGATACACATTGTAATTTTTGATCAATTGTATCGAAGGGATTCCCTCTTTAAATAAGAGGAAATCACCATTCGAGAGGATCCAAGTTTTATGTATTGAGAAAGCTTCATAGAGAGGGACGTACTTCATTTTACATTGACAGATGAATAGAAAACTTTTTTGAGCATCCTTCTCTAGCTTTTTCATCTCAGGGGAATCTTGTGAGAAGGGAGGGCCCACCTTATTCACAATATTCACCCGTTAGTTTTAGAGTGTGTTAATGTAATTTATGTTTATGCCTTGATTAACTTTTGTCTGCTGAAACACTAATTTTAATGAATTCTGCTTTGCTGAAACACTACTAAACTCTGTCTTGTTGAGAACTTTAGTTTATTGAATGTTACATTAGTTTCACGAAGTTCATAATTTTTTTCATTAGCAATCTTGTGTGATGATTTTATGAGGTTTTCTAGCCAGAGACTGGGTTAAGGGTTCCTGATCAGAAAGGAAGGAATCAAAAGGTCATGTTCTCTGTAGATTTCAATTACTTCTGCAAGTGTGCTAGCCAGAGACTGGGTTAAGGGTTCCTACTCAGAAAGGAAGGAATCAGAAGGTCATATTCTCTATAGGTTTCAATTATTTTTGCAAGTTTCCTAGCCAGAGACTGGGTTAAGGGTTCCTGCTTAGAAAGGAAGGAATCAAAAGGTCTTGTTCTCTGTAGATTTCAATCACTTCTGCAAGTGTGCTAGCCAGAGACTGGGTTAAGGGTTCCTGCTTAGAAAGGAAGGGATCAGAAGGTCCCGTTCTCTGTAGATTTCAATTATTTCTGAAAGTGTGCTATCTAGAGACTGGGTTAAGGGTTCCTGCTCAAAAAGGAAGGGATCAGAAGGTCTTGTTCTCTGTATATTTCAATTATTTCTGCAGTGTGCTAACCAGAGACCGGGTTAAGGGTTCTTTCTTAGAAAGGAAGGGATCACAAGGTCCTGTTCTCTGTAAATTTCAGTTCTTTTTCACAAGTGTGCTAGTCAGAAATAGGGCTAAGGGTTCTTGCTTAGAAAGGAAGGAATTGGATGGCCCTGTCCTCTGCTAGATAGAGTTATCCTTCTCTGCATTACTGTTTTCATGAAAGTGTGTTAATCAGAAATAAGGTGCTGAAGTTTTTTCTTGGGAGTAAGGGTCTTGTTCTCTGTTTACAGAATAGTTGTTCATTCCTATTGCAATTGTCATTTTAATGTAATCTAGGATTCTTTAGATTGATCTTTAAGATCTGCAATAGGTAGGTTACTTTCCTGTGATTCAAGACAGAACTTTAGTTCATTCAAGGCAAGTGTGATTAATATAGTTTCCTTTACTACAACTCTGAGTTGCTTTTGGAATTGAGCATATATAGTGTGTGGATATCTTTGAAATAAACAGACTTCCCTGGGTTGAAAATTCATGTAGCACTTGATTTTTTGAGTTAATTAAGCAATTATAGTGACCAACAAAGGTGTCTCCATGGTTTTCCTTTTTTGTAAGTTTAGTATCACGAGGCCAAAAAAGGGATAAAATACCACTTGAAATATGTTCTTTCAAACCTTTTAACAAGTGTGAAAGGAGGCAAGATCACTCGACAATCTTTTCATGTTTAGAGAGTCTGAAAATAGCTTAAAGGAGACTCCAGGGGGTTCCTTTTTTGTATAACCTTTACAAGTCCAAAAGAGTGATAAAAGTGTACTCGGTTACATTCTCATGTATTTATGACCACGAGAAAGAAAAAAGTCTAATCCCAATATTGGTTTCATTTTTACACAAGCTTGAAACAAAATTGAACTTATGCTTGTAAATTCCCAACATAGTTTCCAAAGGTACCCCATCTTGAAAAGCTAGTGTCTTAACTCTAGAATGATAATCAAAGGCTAGAGAAATATCCCCCCAAAGATTCATTTCATTTGTCTACTTTGAGGTTGTTACCAATTTATGTATCAGATGGAGAAAAAGGATAAGGGTGGATGAAATGAAGGTTCAAATACGAGACCTAAAAAAATACTTGACTCGACATCTACGAGATCTAGCTAAAGACTCGACTTGATATCTACGAGATCTAGTGAAAATACTCGACTCAATGAGAGAGGTGATTGTTTCATTTTTTAACGAGCTTGACACATGAAAAGAACTATTCTCAAGACCTCTATTTCATTTTTTAACGAGCTTGACACAGAGAAACAAAACTATGCTCAAACCTTTGTTTCATTTTTTAATGATCTTTCCATGGAGAAGTAAAAACTATGATCGTAGCTCGTTAGAGAGTTCAAGTCTAATTCGAATCGTGTCGAGTCAAATTAATATTTGATTCTAGTCAATTCATTCATCATGTTGTTAGATGTATTGAAACTCTAAATAAAAGTAGAAAGGAGGGGGTTAAACCTACATTTTCTCTGAAGGCAGGAGATCCCCTTCAGTTATGTAATATAATTTGGTACTCATCCAACAATATTGGTTTCTCACCAAATCAGTCGATACCTAGTCGACAGTATAATCCCTGCGCAGGAAAATGACTAAATGTTAAGGAGTCGCAACTGAGTCGAAGAAAAACTATCCTTCATGAAAACTTAATTTAGAGACTCCATACATTCCCAAAAGATCTAACAACATAAAAATAATAACAACAACACATAAATAAGTTTGACAAGAAGAGAAAAGCATCAAAATATTAAGCATTAATGAAGATCACGTTGGTTGTAGATAAAGGAATTCAAGAGAGACATTTTACACACACAAAGCATTTAAAGAAAATCTGATGATGAGAACAAGAGTTGCAGAATAGTTTTTGGATCATGACAACAAAATAATGGTATGAGTGGTGGATAAATAAGACCCTCTTTGATCCCATATCAATAATCCTCCAAGAGAGCTAGCCTAACAGAGTGTGTGAGCAGTATAGGTCTGAATTAAGTGATTGACTTGGCAATAGCACCAGTCGGGGTGACTCTTTAAAGAAAGTTGATAGAGGAATGCATATCATGGAGATCGAGGAGATGGGACCTGTAATATATATTCACTCAGATAAAGTAGGGAATAATCACAGTAAACCTTGTATACGCCTGTCACCCTCTCCAGCAAGTGGTTGTTGTAGTTGAGTTACCTATGCAGACCGATATGCATGGGTGGTACATAATGAGGATACTTTTGTGGCAGCAGAGACCCAAAACATTGGTTCACTCTTACTTGGGATGAGCAAGGAATTCAATGTGGGGAAGATGTTGAGGGGGCCTCTTAGGCCCTAATAGTCATCACATATACGTTATTGGACATTAGACTACATGATAATATGTAATAAGTGGATAAAACTAAGTAAATGTTTGTAATTGGTGGTAAATGTAACTAAAGAAAGGATTAGTTGGAGCGAGTGAAACCACTCCAACCACTCATCTATTATATAAATAACCCTAAATATGGAATATAAACTTGGATTGGAATTCATTCCCTAAATTCTCTCTTCTTGTTGCGTTACGTTTGTGTTCTTGATATATTTCACGATGTAGTGTCTCTTAGATGTCTGCGTCAATTTCTTGGACTACAAAAGGTATTGAAAGGGGTTACAAGGGTGGCCAACAATGTGTTCTTAAGAACCACTTGTATTTCCTCCATGTATGTTTCCCCAACCATGGATTTATGCTTTGAACGACAGATCTTTGTAGTTTTAAGATACCGGAACACGTCTCTACCCTGGAAAAAAAAACCCAAAACTCCTGCCAAGGAAAAATCTATGATACCACTTGTAAGGTACTAGATCTATTATAATATCATAAAACAAAAATACTACAAATAATAACAGTGGAAAAACACAATATATGAAACCACAACACCAAAATAATACATTTATAGATAGGAAAAAATGTTCACTTGTCTCTTCGAGGGGACAAACTCCAGCAGAGCAACACTCTATTACAGTAATTCTCAAGAAAAATACTTATCATGCCCTTGACTCCTATTTATACTAAATATGTCTACCAAAAGAATAATTTATAGGAAGATATTCTAGAAGTGGAAGCTTCTATTGGGTCTTCTTACATTTGACTTATTCTTCCTTATTACTAGGCCTTATTAATATCGGTCTTTCTTACATGGAAAATATATTATTATACATATGTGAGGGGTTAAGGATGTTAGGTCCCTAAAACCATTTATGCATCTCAAATATTAGAGCTTGGAGAGATATTTCTAACGGCGTAAACCATTCTTCAAACATATTTAATATGAGGGAGTTACAACCCAAATGGAGGAGGGAAAATTTTAAGACCCAATTAACTTCCAAGAGACATAGCTTCCCACTCCAGAATCAGATTGGGGCATAGGTGTAGTCTATTGAAATATCTTGAGATATCGATGAAAAACATGGAGATAAATTAAAATTTTGGGTGCATACAAATGTATAGGAGGGCATAAAAGGGACCTGTAGCAATCAAAGTCAAAAATAATATTTGGTCTAAAACTTCAACAGGCTATATTTGGCAGCATGGAGCTCAGATGAGCGTGAAAATTGGCCAGAGTGTTGAGAATATGATTATGAAGGAACCCAATTAGGATCTTTCCAAAATCCAAAACAGTAGGTACAAATATTTTTCAAATTTAACAACAATTTGATTAGAACAAGATCAACACAGAGCTCATAGGCATGGAGGATGCACAAAGAACTTACATCCATGAATATGAGATCATAGGGATGTATTTCAATATTGGTAATGAGGGGAAATAATCTAATGGAAATGGAGAAGGAAATGAATAAAGCATGAACTTGGTAGAGACCATAAATATTTTTCAAAAGGACGTCCAAATTTATAAAGTTGATAATGAGAGGCTTATAAAATCCAAGGAGAAACAAGAAGGCTTCAACATCAAGTTGATGCAAAACTTGGAAATAATAGAGAATAATATGGATAAGGAGAACAAGTCAATAAAATCAAGGAGTCATAGGTCTCATGGTGAGAGGATAAGAACAAGTAGTGTTGGCAAACATCACCATCATTGTCCAAGGAATTTAGCTAGGAGGGCACACAGTAGTTCAAGTCCATCTCCTGTCAGAAAGAATAAGAGGAGGTTTGGGGTGGATGATCTACATGAAAAAATGAATAAAATAAATCCTCCTACATTTGATGGTGAACGAAAGAAGGATGAGGATGCAGAGACCTAGCTTCTGCACATGAGGAATTATTTTCAGCTACATAATTACTCTCCACAGGAAGAAGGGAGAATTTCCATTTACCATCTCAAAGGAAAAGAGTCAATGTGGTGGGACCAGCTTCTGCAAGTTGAACAAATTTATGAGAAGAATGTTACTTCAAGATAATTTTAAAGGAATTTTAAAAATAAATACTTAACCAAACAATACTATGATAAGAAAATGAAGGAGTTCTTTGAACTCCAACTTAGGAGAATCACCATAGATGAGTATGAAAGGATATTTTTAGAGCTATCGAAATATGTTTATTTCATCAAGGATGAACAAGTTAAGATTCATAGGTATTTAAGTGGGATGCCATAATTTATTAGTGATAAGATACAATATGATGATCTCAAGACACTAGAGGAAACCATAAGGAGATCTAAATGCCTCTATGATCAACATAGAGGAATACCAACTTTCCAAAAGGCTTGGTAAGAAAAGAAGAAAATAAATATGGAATAGAGGAAGAAGGGGACCAAGCCACCATTTTTCAAAAACAATACTCAAGGAAATCCAACTTCTAAAGAGCCCATAATGGTAGAAATAGTGGGACAAATACCAAGGAAACCACCTATTAAATGTTGGGGTGGTGGGGAATACCACATGTACATAGATTTCCCTCACATAAGTGGAAAAGTGAAGACTCTTCAAAATGTATAACAAGTTGGTATAGTTGAGGACATGGGAATAAATATACCTAGGATATATGAAGCCCAGGATAACAAGTAAGTTGATTTTCAGTCACATATGATTGAAGTGGAAGGTAAGATCAACAATCCACCCATTGTTATTTTAACTGATTTAGGAGCTAATCATAGTTATATATATTGTAATATGGTGGAAACATTTCAATTTCCAAAAAGAAAGATTGGGAAAACTTGGTTGGTGCAGTAATCTACAAGAGAAAAAAGGAAAATTAATGAGATGGTTAAGGCATGTCCAATGGACATGAATGGACTGAGAACCAAGGCAGATTTGAATATCATACGTTTGGGCTCATATGACTGCCTAAATGGTATGGATTGGTTGAAAAAACATCATGTTTTCCTAGATAGTTATAATAAGGCTTTTACTTGCTTGGATGAAGAAAGAAACTTGAAATCAGTACAAGGTATTTCAAGAGCCGTAACTATCAGAGAAGTTTCATCTTTGCAATTAAAGAAAATATTCAGGAAAGGATGTCAATTATTTGCAACACATATAGAAGAGACACCTAAGGATAAAGCACCAAATATTGAAGACTATCCAGCCTAAAATAGTTTGAATATATATTTAAATAAATATTGGGGTTGCTACCCAAGAGAGATATTGATTTCTCCACCAACTTGATGCATGGAGCAACCCCAGTATTGAAGACTCCTTATGGGATGAGTAGAACATAGTTGAAAGAGTTGCAAATGCAACTTGAAGATATTCTGAAGAAGGGGTATATACGCCCAAGTGTGTCACCTTGGGGTGCCCCGATATTATTTGTGAAGAAAAAGGATGGAATGTTGAGACTTTGCATTGACTTTATGTAGTTGAATAAGGTAACAGTGAAGAACAAGTATCCATTTCCAATGGTAGATGACATATTTGACCAATTGAAGGATGCAAAAATATTCTCTAAGATTGACCTCATATCAGTTTATCATTAGGTGAGAATTAAAGAAGAAGAGATTAGTAAGACAACCTTCAGAATGAGGTATGGCCATTATGAGTTCATAGTGGTGCCATTTGGGTTGTCAAATGCATCATCCGTATTCATGTGTTTAATTAATGGTATTTTTAGAGAATACTTGGATAAGTTTTTCATTGTATTTTTGGATGACATACTTATTTATTCAAAATTCGAAAAATATCATGAGAAACACTTGAGGATGGTGCTACAAGTATTGAGAGAACATCAACTATATGCAAAATTGAGAAAGTGCTAATTCTACCAAAGGCATATACATTACTTGGGGCATATTGTTTCATAGGAAGGGATAGTAGTGGACCCAGAGAAGATAAAATGCATTGAAGGATGGCCAAAACCAAGGAATGTCTCAGAGGTGATATCTTTCATGGGACTTGTAGAATATTATAGAAGATTTGTTGAAGGATTCTCCAAGATTGCACACCCAATCACTTTTTTTCAAAAGAAGGGTGTGATATTCGAATTGAATACTAATTATGAAAGAAGATTACAAAACTTAAAGTATGTATTGACAAGTGATCCAATATTAAGAATTGTTGATCCAAATGAAGACTTCATTGTATGCACAAATTATTGTAAAGAAGGGCTTGGGGGAGTCTTAGTTAGAATGGGCATGTGGTATGCTACAAATCAAGGAAATTAAAAGAGAATGAAAGACACTATGCTATTCATGATTTTGAATTAGAAACCATAGTGCATGACTTGAATACATGGAGGCACTACATCATGGGAAAAATATTTGAGTTGAGGAAAGACCATAGTGGTCTAAAATATTTATTTGGAAAACCAACTTTAAATTCTAGGCAAAGCAGATGGTTGGAATTCCTTTGTGAATTTGACTTTGATATAAGGCATATCAAAGGTAAAGAAAACAAAGTGATTGATGCACTCAAAAAGAGGGTGCATGAAGTGCATGCTACAACCATTAGCATGAACAAATTAGATTTGAAAGGCAAAATTTTAGAGGATCAAAAATCAAATTAACAATACATGGACATAAAGGAAAAAATTTAGCAAGGTAAATTGTAGTAGAAATATGAAAACTATAATATGGAAAGGGATGAAATTATCATGTACAGAAGCATAATTTATGTGTCAAATTCCCAGGAATTGAAAAATATGATATTAAATTAAACGCATATTGTGCCTTATGCTGGGCACCTAGGATACCAGAAAACTATTGCAGTTGTCAAGAGCCAATATTATTGTCTAGGTATGAAGAAAGAAGTAGTTTATTTTATTGACAGGTGTTTGGAATGTCAAAAAGTCAAGGTTGAGCACAGACACCCAGCTGGTTTTCTACAACCAATAGCCATTCCTGAGTGGAAATGGGAAGTTGTCACAATGGATTTCATCACTAAGATTCCCAGAACTACCAAGAAACATGATTATATATAGTAGTGGGGGAAAAGATTACTAAATCGTCCCACTTTATTCGAACAAAGCTCACCCACAAGGTATCCACCATTGCTAATATTTGTATGAGAAAAAATTGCTAGGCTACATGGTGTGCCTAAGACAATTGTATCTGAAAAAGATCCCAACTTCACATAAAAGTTTTGGAAATGATTTGGAACAAATATGAACGTTATCACAACCTATCATTCAGAGTTAGATGGGAAAATAGAGAGGGTCAAATAGGTGATCAAGGACATGTTAAGGATGTACGTGATGGATAAACCATATAAACAGGAGGATTATTTCCATTTGGTTGAGTTTTATTACAACAATGGGTATCAAACATCTCTAAAGATGAGCCCATTTGAAGCACTTTATGGAAGAAAGTGCAACACACTAGTGAGATGGGACAAACGAGCAGACAAATCAGTGGTTGGGCCATAATTACTTAGGGAAATGGAAGAGTAGATGGTGAAAATAAAATAGAATCTAAAGGTTTCCCAAGACAGGTAGAAAATTTATGCTGATAAAGGATGAAATTACAGAGATTTTAAAGTGGGTGACCATGTGTTCTTAAAAGTAAAGGCCAAGAAAATTTCCCCGAAGTTGGGAAATTGTTCAAAGTTGACAACACGTTATTGTGGGAAATTTTAAATCCTAGAGAAGATTGGTCTTATTGAATATGTTTTCACTACCTACATCCATGTGTATTCATAATGTATTCCATGTATATTTTATTAAAATGTATGTACATGATACTAATCATGTCATTGATTGGAATGTGATTTAGGTGGAACCAGAAAGCGATTTTCAAGTGCAATCGGTTTGCATATTGGACCAGAAGATTAAGAATCTCTGGAATCAATCCATATGGATAGTAAAGGTCCAACGGACCTGGTACAGTCATGAGGATGTAAAATGGGAGCATGAGGATGCTATGAAGGAAAGATAAACGAATTTTTTTGAATACTTTTGAAGTTTTGATTCTACATGTGTATATAATGCACTAAAGATAGTACATAAATAAGGGGGAGTGGAATGCAATACCCCTAGGTTGAACCCCAATTGTAAATATAATGTAATTGTACATATAGTATATTAAGACATGACACTTTGGGGCTAGAGTACCTTTGTATATATGTATTTTGAGGCCAGAATGTCTATGTGGTTATTAAGCTAGAGAGTGAGAAGTTAAAAGGCTAGTGAGAATATATTTGTAAAATGTAATCACACTCAGTTTTAATGAAAACACATCATTGTTGCAGACCAATGAGATAAAATAGTATGGGGGGACAAAATCCACAAGAATGGGAAAGGGAGGGTAAGAGTCTAGGAGAAGGGGCTAAGCTAAGGGGGCTTAAGCCAAAAAGAAATATTTTATTAATATTCCTAAAGTCTAAAGTCTAAAGTATGGGATAATTCATTTTATACTAAGTCTCTAAGGGGGAAACATATCACCATATGGTGGGTCCATGTGGGCGACTGATGTAGTTCCCAACATGAAAATTTTCAAGTCAGTAGCATGCACATAAGTTTGAGGAGACTTAGTTTATTCCCTATCATTCCATCATCATTCTCACCTCACCTTACCGTTGTCAATTGTACCTTGATGCTTCCATTATTTGTACTTGTAATTGTACCATGGAAAACTTTGTAATTGGACAGAAGAGGTAGATTGTTAAGCCAATGTGATATTGAAGAAGTTGGTTTTTTGACCCATGAGAATTCTCTCCAGGAGAGAGAATTGTTGAGAATTGATTCCCAAGGTGCCAAGTTGTAGCTACAAGGCTCTAAGACTTTCTGTCTATCATTTTGTTGAAGCCCTAGAAGGGAATTGGGGCAACCAAAGGTCTATTGAGCATAGAAAGGGAAAATTTTCTGGGGTGGGACATGCATGTGTGGAATAGGGGACTGTAGGTTGTTTGCTAGAGTTGGCACCTGATTCTGAGTTTCCTATTGTCTGAAAGACCTTATTCTGGTTAGTACTTTTGTACCTAGGTGGATTTTTATCTCCATCTCGGGGGTGACCCATTGTTGAGAGTTAAGATTAGTGTGGTCTAAAGTTGGGAGGAATGTGGAAGGTCTGTACGCAGTTGGTGTTCTTTTTACCAAAGATAAGTTTCTATTGTGTCTTAATTTATGTGTTATGTTACTATGTATGTGTTTATTTTCATGGTTTTTTCCTTTATATGTTGTATCTATATATGTGTTGTTATTCCTCATTAATTTGTGCATTTTCATAGAATTATCAACTAATTAAATTGGTATCAAAATTCAAGAATATTGTGTGGCATTTCCCAGTAGAGGTCTGGGGATTCCACATTGGGAGCCCTAAACGAATGGAGAAAAAACATCAATCCCATATACCAATTGGAAAGGAAAAGTACCAATAGATGTTTTTTTACTTATTCTATCAACCCACAAAGCATACTTGAGATGAGAATCCCATGGTTTCTTGTTCTGTGACAACATTTTCTTAATTATTCTAATTAATCTCTTGTTTGATGATTCTACCAAACCATTTCCTTATGGGTAGTAAGAGATTGAATTCCTAAGTTCAATATTGTAATCTTGACAAAAATTCACCAACTTAGCAGACTTTAATGTTTGTGCATTGTCAGTAATGATATTCCTTGGGAAACCAAAGCGAGCTAAAATATTTTCTTCAAGGAATTTTATAATAACTAAGTCAGTCGAAGCCCTTGTGGGAACAACTTCAACCCACTTTGTAAAATAGTTTGTTGTTGTTAGTATCCATTTATGCTATCCACTATAATTTAGATTGATCTCACTACTGAATTCTAGCCCCCATTGTTGAAAATGTGCTTCTAATTTGAGGGGCTAAGTGGCTAAGGAAAAAAAAATTGTTTTACTGCAAACATTTGACATTCTAGGCATGCCCTAACAAGTGTATTGGTATTAAAAAAAACTTAGGCCAATAATAACCAACCCTTAGTATTTTATAGGTTGTAGATATCTAGGCATGATGACCTCCACAAACACCTTTATGAAACTCATTATTGATGTCTTGTGTTTTCTCTTCTGTAATGCAATTCAATAAAATTCCACCAGGATCCTTCCAAAATAATTGTTCATGAATGATACAATATTTAAGATCTTTCATATTGATGGATCTAAATTTAGCCTTATCCCAATCTGCTAGACATTGTAAATTTTGTAGGTAAAATACTGTATCTTTATACTAGTCAGATTGAGAAAATTTAGGATCTACTTGGAGTAAAGGATCTTGTGGATCCTTGGGATCTAGATCATCTACCATTAGTGTTTGAAACACCATATTCACTTTTAGCATCCTGAAATTTGACTCTGTGAACAATATTTCTAGAACTTGTCCCTTTACTAACTTAGTAGGATTAATTTCCACGTCATATTTTTGGATTTTAGCTATCCACTTCCCTCTTCTTACCTCACTGTCAAGTTGGATCCGAATGTATTTAACAACACTAGTTGGAACATATGCCATGATTTTAGAATGAAGAACATAACTTATGAAAGCCTTTAAATCCTTAACTAGGGAATATGCTTGCTTTTCCATAATACTATACTTCAACTCAACATCTCTCAATACCTTGCCGAAAAATGAAATGGGTTTCTCATGATCTTGATCATTTTTCTATGATAAGGCAGGTGTAATAATATTCTCAGAGGAAAAAGAGAATATTAGAAATTCCTTATCATAGTCAAGGCTAACTAAGGTTTGGGATTCCCCTAGAGCCTTTTTAATAATCTCAAAGGAGTCTTTATATTCAACAATCCACATAATTTCATTGTCTTTTTTAAGCATATTAGTAATATGTTTCATCATTTCAGCAAAGTTTGGTATGAACCTTCTGAGAAAATGTATCTTGCCTAGAAAAGACTACACTTCTTTTTTATTTCTGGGTAGACCAATTGATCTAATTTCCTCTACTCTGTCAAGGTCTATCCTTACTCCATATTTATATACAATATGGCCTAACAATTTTCCTTCCTTCATGGAAAAGAATTATTTCTTGGGATTTAAAGATAAACCAAATCTTCTACACTTAATAAAGTTTTGTCTCAAATGTTTGATATGATCTTCATCACATTTTGAAAATACTGTCATGTCATCCAAATAGATGACTATATATTTATCCTTCTCTCCAAAAAAATCTATATCAAATTCTCTTTGAAATGTGGCCCCTACGTTTATTAGTCCAAATGGAATCTTGTCATACATAAATTTTCCCCAAGGAGTAGTAAAAGCATTATTTTCCCTCTCATCTAAATGCATAGCCACTTGATTGTATCCAGAGAAGCCATCCATTATTGATATTCTAGTGGCTCCAACTACCTTTTGTAATATGTGATCCATCTTGGGTAAGGGATAATTATATTTCAAATAACACTTGTTTAAATTTATAAAGTCAACCAAAAGCATAATTTCTCCATTTTTCTTCCTTACTGGAACTAGGTTGGCCACCCATTCACAATATCTCATAGAAATGATGATATTAGCATTGTTATAGCATCAATTTCCACCACTGAAGCATAGATGACTTTGTTGGACTTGCAAACACCTTTTCCCCATACCTCCTTTGGATCATCTAAAAAACACTTTTTTAGAACTTGTACGCACCCTAACAATTATGAAGAACGCATATACGTGGGTTTCCCAAAGGAAAGTCACATACATGCCATTAAATCCTCAAAAAAAAATATTTTTTCATAATTGCAAGTTGATTTAAGGGTTTTTTTAGTTACCTAAATCCTTTTACCAGTACTTAACCATCTCTAACTAACTAGAGATGACTTAAATAGAGCATGAATCCAAGGAGAAAGGTAATGAATGAATGCATAAGAAAGTAAACTAATATTGGTTGAACCCTGCCACTTCTACAATCCCTTGAATCTCCCTTGCTATTTTGGTCCTCAGACCTAGAAACCCTTATTTCCAGTCATTCATGTGTACTACTCTATCTGATCCAAATATCTTCTTAGTTCACTTTGGATATGTCGGTGTATCATAATCATAGGTCTACCATATTTGTAGTAGCTTGGGTGGAGACACTTAGGGTCCTTTCGAGGAGCAATGCAACGACAAATAAGGTAACAAATTCACCTTAGACTGTTGATTCTAATATAAATATTCTCATTCCTTTGATATATGGTGTTCTTGATGTATAATTCATCATTGTTGAATGATTCTTTGTTTAAGATACTAATTGCATTAAATATTTCTATATTTTATCAAAATGACTAGTTAGTTATCAATATAACTACTTTTTCTTGTAGTCCCTTGTGAATAGGTTTTGTAGGTTTGAGAAGGAATGATCGAGAAGGAGAGAAATAACCTAAATCTTTGGATCTACTTCAAACGTAGGACCTCAGGTAAGTTCATCTTTCTATCTTTCATGAATGTTAGTTATTTTGATCATATGAGTTATAGAATTTTTGTTACTTGATTTTATTTGAATTTTCTTATCTTTATATGGTCATTGATCTGTTACATTTTTCCCACAAACATAGGGGACTCTCCCCACAATCATGCATTAAGAAGTTTATTGACTTCTTTTTCTATAATGGGAAAAGAAATAGGATTTACTTGTCTCAACTTTTTCCTAAAAGGTTTTGTTCCTATTTTTAGAGGTATCCTTCGTTGAATAATAGCAATATAGTATGTCTTCAAATATTCATACTTCCATGCAAAGACATCCACATACTCTTTGAAAACATTCAAATAAATTTTCATTGTTTAGCTAATAAAGATTTAGAAATTTTAACACATTTAGGCTCTTAATTGGTTCCCAAGTTGCAGTCCTATGTACTTTCATATTTTGGTATGATAAAAGGTTTAGTAGGTAAATAATTCTTGTCAAACATCTATTCCAGTGGGACTAACCCTTTTTATATAAAATTATTTTTCAGTTGTAGAACTTTATGGTTTTCCATATAATTGTTAAAATGATTATTTGCTACAACTCCTTTCCATACCTTCTCCTCATCCTATGTGTCCTCTTCTATGTCAATGTGGGTATAGTAAAATTCATCCATAAGATCCAAGAATCTTCTCCACTACTCATCATCTTCAAAGACCCACCAATGTTTCACATTATCTAGAATAGAGGGTATATATAACATCTCAACTTCATACTTGATTTGGGGGATTACTTGTGACTTGAACGTTCTAGCAGCTAAGGATAAAGAGTTTTCTTGTGGATTTAAATCTATAGGGACATCAATGTTGTTAAAATATTGAAATAAAATATCAATTAAGTCCCAAACAAAAAATTTGTATGCTCTCATTATAGTGTGTTTAGTTTTATAAATACTCTTTGCTTGCTATACCACTAATTCAAAATATCCAAATACTGCAATTTTGGTGATTTTCATATTTTTGGGTAGCTTCTAATCCCAATATGAAATCCTCATACTTAGCCACATTATTAGTGGCTTCAAACTCTAACTTGTATGAAAACATATTTTTCTCTCCTATAGGGACTAATATCACTATTCCTTCTCCATAACCTTCCTTTGAATTAGCACCATCAAAGTATAATTTCCACAGCTCATTGGTTCCAGTATCAACATTAGCATGAACATTTTCAGATCTAGGGGATTGTTCCACTACTTCATTTATTGACAAAATGAAACAACCCATATCTTCTTCAATACCATATATTGGGTGATTTTTTGGATTATAATGGTCACTTACTACATAAGAAAATTATGTTCCCCCATATAGTCTTCTATGTTCACCTCCAAAAATTGGGACTGTATCATATGTCATATCCATTTTCATGGTACCTCCTAACTTTCCTACCCAATATATGGACAATAAAATTCCATAAATTGTAGGCACATCAATTGCAACAATATCCATCATGATACTCTTGAAAGGAAATTGTGCTAATGTCACCACCAAATCTTTGATCATACCCTCACATTTTACTTTCCTTGAATCAAAATAGTATAAATCATGGTAAGAACCAAATATCAATATAGCATAGAAAAACCTCAAAATAAGTACCCAACGCCTTGAAAAATAGATAAATTCAGATAATAAGCCTCTTCGAGGGGGTAACCTCCTTATGCCCACATAAATGTACAATTACAAGATGATTTCAAATGAAAATGTCTCCTTCATATATATATAGGAGACTAGGAGGTATAATTACAACTAATGCACTAAATCCGACATAAATAAAATAGCATTACTAATGTAATATGCCCCAATTAAGGGGTAATGAGCCATTATTTAGGGCTTAATATGCCCCTCCCCTTGAGACAAGTGTTTTCTGCAATGCTTGAGTAACTTTGGATTCTTTTGTATAAAAGACTCGTCTTCCCAAGTGGAATCATCAGCAGGTAGTTTCCTCCATTTAATGAGATACTCTAAAATATATCTATTCCTTAGCTGGAGAATTCTTGTGTTAGTGATGGCTTCAGGCTCCAATATGATTTTTCCTTTCTCGAAAAGTTCTGGAAATATAGTTTGAACTGGGATCATGTCACCTATAACCTTCTTTAATCATGAAACATGGAAAACCGGGTGTACTCGTGAAGATGCAGGAAACTCCAATTTGTATGCCATAGTACCAATCTTTTGCAACACCTTATAAGGGCCATAGTACTTTGGTGATAATTTATTATCCTTCTTGGCTT
>JZKD02S0425590.1:0-17857 GCA_000966675.3 Picea glauca
ATCAAGGGTCAATTATGTAAACCCACTATTGATCATGAGGAGGCCTGCCATTAAGGACTGCAAGCTCCAAGGTACTATATGGAATATATATCCCTCTCCTATATAATGTGTTGAAGTTGATAGGAAGATATCCATTTAAGGAGGGACTTGATGTATACCCCATAAATCGACACAAAACATACACCGAGAGATGATGTGAAGAGAGAGTATCACTAAGTACAAATGGCACAAGGATGGCCAACTTGGAAAATAAACAAAATAGTAGATGGTCAACTCAGGATTACACTTCCCTTGAACATATAGCATGACACAATGGTGACATGGTAGCGAGACATAAGAGTTGGATGAATATAGTGAAACAACACAAGAGCCATTGAATAACTCCCCATGATGATTGAAAGAGTAACCAATTGGAGGAGTATATTTGACTCATATTACTGGGATGGATCCTAGGAAATATAAAAAAAAACTGTATGATGAGGACTCAAATAGGTTCCATGCTCAAGGGTGACTCAACTAACACTGCCATTTTGAGAATAGACCAATGGTTAAAACCCCCCCACTCTTTTTTTTTTTTTGTCTCCTTCAAGATATAACGAGTGAAAAAGAATGAAAAATGTATGATCAGTCTCCTTCACGGTTCAATGAACATAAAAGAATGATGGAAGTGATATTTATATCTTTTTTTCGTTCAATTTTAATGAGTTCATAAAAGTGTTAAAATGATACTTATGAGTGTATTTTTCATGTCCTTTTGCGAGAAAAAGAGATAAAAGTATACTCGGCARGAGAGAATGAGTGTCTTAAAAATATTCTCCTATGTTCCAAGCGCATGGAACCAACCTAAGAAATGAGGAATGAAAATGGTACTGGAAAGTGAGATCCACTCTTAGCAGTTGTTCTCTCCCTCGGTAGATGGGTGAAAAATAGAGGCCAAATAATGCAAGAGGCAGATGGTCAAGGCTACTGCATAGTCGTAAGTGGAATATGGGAAACTATTAGCATAGCGAAGGGACACATGATTCAAAATGAAAATTCATAGGTGACCATTAAGCGAAAAACAAATTAAAGCAACCCCCACATAATATGGCCAGAATATAGACGAAGAGAGAAAACTCAAGCCAAATATTCAAGTCATGGAGGGGATAAAGGAGGGATCTTGGGCCTATGAGAAAATGCAGCATGGGAACCAAATGGAAATATAGGTGCTAACTAGGGAACCCATAAAAGGTAGGCACTACCAAACTAGTTATGAAATGAAAAAGGAGTTTCTAGTGGCACAACCAGTCGAGTTTGAACCTAAGGAATAATGTTGGATGTATGTATGGTTAATAATGCAAAGAAGAAAATGCAGGGAAAAACCTATCCCTATATACCAATTTGGAAACATGTACCTTAAGTTAAGTAGATATCATCATCTTCATAAAAATTTACATGTAATCCTATCAACACGTAAACTAGATTTCGACGGTTGAAACGCATAGTAAAATCTTAAAAACAAAAATATTTTTGTATTTTTAAGATATGATTCATGCCAAACAAAAAAACTCACACCACACACCTATGTACAAGGCATTACAGATCCTAATGATTTAGATGAATTAGAGCCCATTGCTAGGATCAGGACAAGGATATTTTTCATAATCTATTAACTAATGAGCTGATGTCGACATCATATGGATCACCATTGTAATACCCCGGTTTTGATTCCCCATATTAAATAATGCATGTTCTTATTTGATGAAAGCTCAGAGTGCCCAAACAATTAAAGAGACCAACATGATTAGAAAATGTAATGTTTTGATCATTATTAATAATAAAATACATCGATGGTTGTTGGACAGACAAGGATAAGATTTATAGGGGGATATGATTCCACGATACAGGGGGCTTAAGGGGATAGGTCATTTTATCATATTCCATTTACCCATATTTATTTTAATGGAGAGAAGTGGTTACATGTGCTTCTTGGGGAAAGGCCATGTGGTTCTTGATTTCCAGGTAATTATATAAGCCCATCTTTGGTATGTTTGGGGGTTCATTCATTGTTCATTATTCACACTCTTCATTCATTTCGCTTCATTCACACTTTCACTCATTTATTATTTCTTATTCATCCTTGATCTTGGTGTGGGAAAGGGAAAAAAAAAATTGGGAGTGAAGCCATTGTTGGATAAATTTAGTGATTGTTGGCATATTCTAGCAATGAATTAATGTGTGCAGCCTTAGATGCATTGAAATGTACTAAATTTTATTCACGGCTACGAGTCCTGAGAGTCCCAGCATGGATATTCTTTACTAAATGTACTGGATCCATATAAGGAGTTGGACGTCTTGAGGGACTGCATGGTAGAGAAGGGGGTCCATTCTCATGGGTTATGTACACTGGAGAATAGAGAGCTAGTGTTATTTATATTTTTGTGTGTTGAGAAACTTGTGAGATCTTGAGTGTTGGCTAGATTGGGAAGCTGAGTGACACCCTGGAACCATCTTTGTGGATTCATAGCCCTGGCTCAGGGGTGACATTGATGTTGAGACTTGGAACTATAGTGTCTATGGTTGGGTGGAACATCGTTGGTCTGTAGCTAGTTGGTGAATGTTTTTGAATAAGACAAGTGATTTTTTTCATGTGTTTCCCTGCTTATATTTTTATTTTTGTTGTGTATTACTTATTATCTCTCAAATTTGTATTTTATAATATGCATGCTTGTTGCTTATTGTTGTGCATGGAATTTTATTAATTTCTTTTATGTTGTAGCATGAGTCTTGATTATTTCATGTGATGGTATCATGTTTCTTTCATGCTTCTCTATAAATAAAATGGTATGAGATTTCAAAATCATCTTTGAGTTGATTTTTTGGAGTAGCGTACCTGACCCGAGGGTGGTTGGGTATGTTACATATTGGTATCAAATATTATGGTTGAAACATAGAACTGGTATGGGCCAGAACGAGTGCGAATTAGACAATTTTTCTATTGTAGACCTCAAAATGTGTGAATTTGGGAAAAAAAAGAAACATTAGAGAGAAAGTTCCTTGAATTCGTGGGAAGATTCAAGTTTGAAATAATTTAGAATCATTTCAGAATTTAATGGACTCGATATGTAGGGTTGCAGATCTAAATTTGAATTGGAAGTTTGAAAAATTCATATTTTAATGGTCGTTGTAGCGCAGGGAATATTTTAAAGAATTGAGAACTGAGATTGCATTTAATCTGGAAATCAACAACCTAGATTCGTTCTTGAAAAATTCAAAAATTGTAATGTTTTCAAAGTTTGACAAAGTTACCATACAAACAGCTGAGATTCATTTTGGTGGTTTGAAACTGAGGAATATCGACAACCCATATTTACCTAGGTTTTGGCCAAAAAATGCTAAGTGTTGACATTCGCCAACACAAATCTGCAATCGTCGACGATCAATGGTTGGGGGTCCACAAAATTTGGCAAAGATTCCATTTCGTCAATAGAAACCTATGATTGCTGGCAGTCGATGGTTGAGGATAGAAACTTTTTGGCAAAGTTTCAAATTTTGGCCAAGAGATATCTCTGATTGTCGATGGTCGATGGTTGGGGATCAATGGTCGATGATGGGACATCTTCGATCGCCAATGGTCAATGGTCCAGCATCGAAACATTTTGTGTGAAGTTCAAATATTCCACCAAGTGAAACTATTAATGACTGATGGAGAAAATATGGTTATGATGTGTCATGCCACATCAGCCCAGTTTATGCCTCAAGATGATGTGTTAGGTCACGTCAACATCCATGTGTCATGCCACATTAGCATAGTTACCACATCAACAAAGGGATGGTTGATCGTCAATGGTATGGGTTTGACAACATTTTTGAACAATATTGGTTTTTCCAGGAAGATGATCGATGGTCGATGGCCTATGATCGGGCATGGACAAGATTCTTGGGCAACTTTTGGTTTGCAGAGAAAAATGGTTGATGGAAAAAGCTCGGTGATTGGGTGTTGGGAAGATCAGTGGGAAGGTTTGGTTCGCAAAGGAAATCAATGATTGTCGATCCTCGATTACCAATAGAAATAAAATCAATGGTATAGAATGATTCCAATTTGAGATCGATGGTGCAAATCACACTTAGACAAAATTGTTCAATAGTTTCAAAAAATAAAAAATAAAGTCTGGAGCCATTTTTCGTATTTTGTCCATAAATGGATCAAATTAAGTTGGATTGAGATGAAACTTATGGGTGTTTTATGCAGAGATAATATCTACAAAAGTGTCAGAGAGGGCCATTGTCCAATTCTTCTTGGATTTGTTAGAAAATGCAAAATAGTGGTTTTTAAAGATATGGGTCCATATCATTGGTAGGCATCCATATTAAGATGAAACTATTGAAGAGAGTACAGAAATAAAACATGCCAATAAAACATGAATGAACTCAATAAATCCTAAGGGTATTGGAATGGGGATACTGAAATAGGCCAAAAATCCACTATTTTGGGCCACGTTTTNTTCGACGGTTGAAACGCATAGTAAAATCTTAAAAACAAAAATATTTTTGTATTTTTAAGATATGATTCATGCCAAACAAAAAAACTCACACCACACACCTATGTACAAGGCATTACAGATCCTAATGATTTAGATGAATTAGAGCCCATTGCTAGGATCAGGACAAGGATATTTTTCATAATCTATTAACTAATGAGCTGATGTCGACATCATATGGATCACCATTGTAATACCCCGGTTTTGATTCCCCATATTAAATAATGCATGTTCTTATTTGATGAAAGCTCAGAGTGCCCAAACAATTAAAGAGACCAACATGATTAGAAAATGTAATGTTTTGATCATTATTAATAATAAAATACATCGATGGTTGTTGGACAGACAAGGATAAGATTTATAGGGGGATATGATTCCACGATACAGGGGGCTTAAGGGGATAGGTCATTTTATCATATTCCATTTACCCATATTTATTTTAATGGAGAGAAGTGGTTACATGTGCTTCTTGGGGAAAGGCCATGTGGTTCTTGATTTCCAGGTAATTATATAAGCCCATCTTTGGTATGTTTGGGGGTTCATTCATTGTTCATTATTCACACTCTTCATTCATTTCGCTTCATTCACACTTTCACTCATTTATTATTTCTTATTCATCCTTGATCTTGGTGTGGGAAAGGGAAAAAAAAAATTGGGAGTGAAGCCATTGTTGGATAAATTTAGTGATTGTTGGCATATTCTAGCAATGAATTAATGTGTGCAGCCTTAGATGCATTGAAATGTACTAAATTTTATTCACGGCTACGAGTCCTGAGAGTCCCAGCATGGATATTCTTTACTAAATGTACTGGATCCATATAAGGAGTTGGACGTCTTGAGGGACTGCATGGTAGAGAAGGGGGTCCATTCTCATGGGTTATGTACACTGGAGAATAGAGAGCTAGTGTTATTTATATTTTTGTGTGTTGAGAAACTTGTGAGATCTTGAGTGTTGGCTAGATTGGGAAGCTGAGTGACACCCTGGAACCATCTTTGTGGATTCATAGCCCTGGCTCAGGGGTGACATTGATGTTGAGACTTGGAACTATAGTGTCTATGGTTGGGTGGAACATCGTTGGTCTGTAGCTAGTTGGTGAATGTTTTTGAATAAGACAAGTGATTTTTTTCATGTGTTTCCCTGCTTATATTTTTATTTTTGTTGTGTATTACTTATTATCTCTCAAATTTGTATTTTATAATATGCATGCTTGTTGCTTATTGTTGTGCATGGAATTTTATTAATTTCTTTTATGTTGTAGCATGAGTCTTGATTATTTCATGTGATGGTATCATGTTTCTTTCATGCTTCTCTATAAATAAAATGGTATGAGATTTCAAAATCATCTTTGAGTTGATTTTTTGGAGTAGCGTACCTGACCCGAGGGTGGTTGGGTATGTTACATATTGGTATCAAATATTATGGTTGAAACATAGAACTGGTATGGGCCAGAACGAGTGCGAATTAGACAATTTTTCTATTGTAGACTTCAAAATGTGTGAATTTGGGAAAAAAAAGAAACATTAGAGAGAAAGTTCCTTGAATTTGTGGGAAGATTCAAGTTTGAAATAATTCAGAATCATTTCAGAATTTAATGGACTCGATATGTAGGGTTGCAGATCTAAATTTGAATTGGAAGTTTGAAAAATTCATATTTTAATGGTCGTTGTAGCACAGGGAATATTTTAAATAATTGACAACTGAGATTGCATTTAATCTGGAGATCAACAACCTAGATTCGTTCTTGAAAAATTCAAAAATCGTAATGTTTTCAAAGTTTGACAAAGTTACCATACAAACAACTGAGATTCATTTTGGTGGTTTGAAACTGAGGAATATCGACAACCCATATTTACCTAGGTTTTGGCCAAAAAATGATAAGTGTTGACATTCGCCAACACAAATCTGTGATCGTCGACGATCAATGGTTGGGGGTCCACAAAATTTGGCAAAGAATCCATTTTGTCAATAGAAACCTATGATTGCTGGCAGTCGATGGTTGAGGATAGAAACTTTCTGGCAAAGTTTCAAATTTTGGCCAAGAGATATCTCTGATTGTCGATGGTCGATGGTTGGGGATCAATGGTCGATGACGGGACATCTTCGATCGCCAATGGTCAATGGTCCAACATCGAAACATTTTGTGTGAAGTTCAAATATTCCACCAAGTGAAACTATTAATGACTGATGGAGAAAATATGGTTATCATGTGTCATGCCACATCAGCCCAGTTTATGCCTCAAGATGATGTGTTAGGTCACGTCAACATCCATGTCTCATGCCACATTAGCATAGTTACCACATCAACAAAGGGATGGTTGATCGTCAATGGTATGGGTTTGACAACATTTTTGAACAATATTGGTTTTTCCAGGAAGATGATCGATGGTCGATGGCCTATGATCGGGCATGGACAAGATTCTTGGGCAACTTTTGGTTTGCAGAGAAAAATGGTTGATGGMAAAAGCTCGGTGATTGGGTGTTGGGAAGATCAGTGGRAAGGTTTGGTTCGCAAAGGAAATCAATGATTGTCGATCCTCRATTACCAATAGAAATAAAATCAATGGTATAGAATGATTCCAATTTGAGATCGATGGTGCAAATCACACTTAGRCAAAATTGTTCAATAGTTTCAAAAAATAAAAAATAAATAGTCTGGAGCCATTTTTCGTATTTTGTCCATAAATGGATCAAATTAAGTTGGATTGAGATGAAACTTATGGGTGTTTTATGCAGAGATAATATCTACAAAAGTGTCAGAGAGGGCCATTGTCCAATTCTTCTTGGATTTGTTAGAAAATGCAAAATAGTGGTTTTTAAAGATATGGGTCCATATCATTGGTAGGCATCCATATTAAGATGAAACTATTGAAGAGAGTACAGAAATAAAACATGCCAATAAAACATGAATGAACTCAATAAATCCTAAGGGTATTGGAATGGGGATACTGAAATAGGCCAAAAATCCACTATTTTGGGCCACGTTTTAGGGATTTTTGAGATTTTCAAAGCAGAAAAAGTGACCCTAGATCACAAAACTGGAAAATTTTATTTATTAAGCATTTTATACACTCATTGAGGCAAACAACTTTGGTTTAGTGAAATTTTTCTGAAAGTGCATATATTGTGAGATAGCTAGTTTTGCTAAAAACTCGAAGTCCGGAAAAATGAGTGAAAAAGGACAAAGTTGAAGATTCCATATTATTGTATTTGTTTATTGGTGTATCAAATTGAAAATATGAGAGATGATATGAATTCCTTGTCAATACTTTTAACTATGTCACATATAATTTTTTCTCTATTTCTTGATATATTTTCTTCTGCAGTTGATAGAATTTTGCACTTCGATAAAATTGCACCGCAAAATGCACAAAAATGGTGAAAGCGGATTTTTTAGGAAGCCATAACTTTCATTTTAGATATATAAATGAGGCATGAGTATATTCGTTGAAAATATGTTTCATAGGATAATAACATGTAATTATTATAATTTAGAGAACTATGATATATTTCTTCATGAATTGAGCAGAAAAAAGGACCTGTAACATTGTTTGGAAAAATTTCTATATGCGTAATTCTAAAAAAATGGTTTCTTGCACATTTTTTACAATTAGGGAGTATAACCCTATCATTTCAAGATAAGAATTCATATTCAAGAAATGGAAGAAGTGCTAGTGGGAAAAACCCCCCCTATGGCTACACCAGGGTTTACAATGTAGGTAGATCAATAACCATTTAAAAGTATCCTAATTCTATAACTACCCCAAACATACCCTAGACTCATACAAGAAAATCAGAATGAGAAAGATCAGGTAACTGTACCTCTAATCCATGTCCGATGATGATCCTCTCACACTCGATAACTTTGTTGACTGCAAACCTCCTCCCAAGGCTGGCCTACATTCAAAGACAGATAAACAAAAAACTACATGAATGGATTTCATATACGAATAAGGGTTAGATGTTAGAATAAAAACATAAATCAAATGCAAACATTCGACACATCATGATTTGGGACAGGAAAAGTACTTCTTTTATTGATAATACAATGATCACTTACAACCAAAGTTGGCTACTGCTCCATGAACCTGGTCCAGGATCCTCTTCACCAAGCTCCAAGTGAACCTTTGTATGTCTTATCCTCTCAACCTTCTTCTTGGGAAGTATAATGGGTTTATGATCGAGGAAGGAAGGAAAATTGGGGAATTATGAGGCAATTCTCACAAAAGGGTTGCAAATGCTTGGGGCAAGGAGGGGATGTGAAACAGGCAGAGTTTCATTGTTCGTATATCTAGATGTGTAATGAGACCCCAACACCTCCTTTTATATGACAAAAGGATGATTATTCGGTTGGGTGATGGGCTATAGGCGGTGGATTAGTTGGGAAACTACCCAATAGCCCATAATCTCAATGAATTCCTTGCAAATTTTTATTTTTTTCAACTTTTGCAAGTATACGCGGGTTGTAGTGGTGTAGCAAGTGTACGTACATGAGTTGTAGTGGTGCAACAAGCATATGTATGCAGGAAATAGTGGATCAAGGCATGCACATCTTCAAAAAATTGGTTTTTTAGAAGAGCCAAATGCAAGTAAGAGGGCCAAATTCCAAGTATGCATATGTAGAACAATTTAGGGTTATAACAGATGCCCCCTAATATGTGAGGTCATCAGAGAATTTGATGGCCGAAGTACATTACAAAATCTTCACCAATGTACGAAGCGAGTGAGCCCAGGACCAAAGTTCGGGAGGTGCCATTGGCAAAAATAACAATTGTCTCTCCAAGGAGGGCATACCCATGCTCAGGATGAAATGAATCATGGATTCCAATCAAATACATTTCAAATTCATGTCATATAACTATATAAAGTGTAGCCTCGAGCAATACATAGTAGATCTACATCTCAAAATCAAAGATATACAAATATAGTATCCATCTTCAAGAAGCCAATACCGCTCGATGGTTGGAGATGAGGTCTTCATAGCTCAAGAAACAACTTCAATATCTTCAATAATCGGGTAGGAGTACAATGTGAGTGTATGACTTCACTACCCAGAGGTGTTCAATGGCTCGTTAGGAAAAGACAAGAGGATCTTGATGATCAGGCAAAGAACTTCATTGATTTCAAACAAGGACTTGATTGGACTTTCGGGATGACTGGACATGAGGGAAAGAGACAAACTACATAAATGCTAACCCAAGAAGTCTGAAACTTCCCTTGAACAAGAGCATGAAATATGATCAGACTCTGGCAGCATGACATTGCCATAAGTTCACGATGCAGGAGGCAACGCAAACTCTCCATGTGTTTGGAAGAGTAACCAAATGAAGGAGGACACCACTCAATGTAATGAGAACAAATTCCTAAGGTCATATTAGATCCCAAAGCTTGACGAATCAAAAGAAAGGATGTTCTTTGTCCAAGGGATACTCATTGTGCTTCCAAAAAAAATATATATTTCCCGTCTCGTCTTTTTGGGTTTTTTTTTTTTTTTTTCGTCTTTTTCAACTTTTTGAAGGGCTTGAAAAAGAATAAAAGAATGCTACGTTACAAAGGAGGAACGAGTGTCACAAGAATAACAATTCCAAGAGAAAGGAACACACTAATTCTTAGAGAAAGGAGACATGTGTAGGAAAAGGACACTTGGGGAAACTTCCTCCATGGGTCAAGGTGTCAGGTCGCAAAGGCAAAGTGCTACAAGGCTCGCATATAAGGCATGCTTCAAAGGTTCAATTGAGAGAAACATGGAGCTGACATTAGGCCAAATATGCAAAGATGAAAATGTGATTAGTAAGACACATGTAAACCCCCTTCAATGTAATTTTAACGACCCCAGAGAAGGTAAGATGGGTAGTTTTTTCACGTTTAGAGAGTCTAAAAAAACGTAAAAGAAGACTCCACTAGGGTACATTTTTTCAGAAATAGTCTAGTCGGTTTGGAAAAGGGGTAAAATAGCACCGAAAAGACATCTATTCAAAACCATTTTAATGAGTGTGACACAGACAATATCACTCAGGAATATTTTCAATTTTAAGGAGTCTGAAAAGAGCTTAACTATGAACTCACTGCCTTTTTCTAGATTTAGTCTCCTTAGCCCGAAAAAGTATAAAATTTACTGAGGAGAACTCTCCCGATGAGACGAATCTCCCAATATGTACCTTTTTCCTCCATAATCTACAGGCCAAAAAAAGGGGTAAACTCATGCCACTAGATGTTCTTCTTGACCAATTTAATGAGTGTGAAGGAACAAGGTCATTCGACGATCTTTTCAATTTTAGGGAGTCTAAAAATTGCTTAAATATGGACTCCGTGGGGGTTCCTTTTTCATAAATTTAGTCCCTCTAGCCCAAAAAAGGGTTAAAATTATACCTGAGAATACTCTTCTAGCGAATCGAAGCTCCTAGAGTATACCTTTGTTCCTAAAATTGATCATCCAGACCGAAAAATGGGTAAACTACCGTCGGATATACGTGCCTTCAAGTTTTAGTTTGAAGAGCGTGAAGGAAAACAAGATCGTTTGACAATCTTTTCATGTTTAGAGAGTCTAAAAAGTGCTTAAAGAAGACTCCAAGAAGTTACTTTTCTCATTTAATCTAGACACTATTGAAAAGAATAAATGCAGTCTCGTCGGATGTTGCTTTCACATCTCAAAGCGAGCTTGAAAGACAATAAAGCATGCTCATTTTTAGGAGACCTGAGGTTGAGGCCGAGAGTGATGATGCATCAGACGAATGAGGTTCAATATCGTAATCATGATAGGACTAACAAGGAATCCTAATCCTAAGGTTATTAGAGACAACATGGATGTAAAAAATGCAACTAGGATCTATCTAGGGCATCCATGTAAAGGTAGGCTCTACCACCTAATCACGACACTTATAAAACAACAAAAATGGTTCTCTGTCTCACTTTGGTGGGATCGATGCTATGGAAAAGCGGAAAAGACAATGAGATGCTGAAAGTGGAGGTGGAATCCTAACTTATATGCAAAAAGTTGGAAAAACGAATTTGGTCAAAGGACCTTTAAAAGTGACCCATCTCCCAAAAACCGTTACCAAACCAAAATCCAAAATGCATCATAACATCCAATAAGAAACTCAAGAAACAAATTAAATGATTTTCAATCCAGAAAAAACAACAAAAGGGTTAAAAAAAAGTGGCAAAAAGGGCCAAAAAAGTCTATAAATAGAAGTTGGCAACTCATTTTCACCATTACCATTTGAAAATTAACCAAAAGGTGAAAAGGGCCCCTTTGTTAAAAAAATTGATTCTGGGAGATTTAGAGGATGAAACGAACTTCCACTCAAACCAAGTAAGTATAAACTCATCCCTCTTGCATTCCAATACTTCATTTATGTATAGTTTTTAGTTATTTGGGGGGCGCACCCTCTTAAAAAAGGGTGGCCCTACATGTATTGTTGGGTATGTGTTATATTCTTTGCATGTGTGTGTGTGGGCGCGTCGAGTTCGAAAACTATGTTTGACGATCCCTCTTGTATATTTCGGTGTGTCATGTGCACCGAGCACTTTCTTAGGGGGGTCCCAGGGGGGGGCAGGAATGCCTCCCCCTAGTTACGTGCAACATCCCGAATTTTTTTTTGGGCGGTTTTTGCTATTTTTAGCGGTTTGCTAAATTAATCCTGGATTAAGGGATTAGGGTTTTGGTATCTACAGAATACCTAAACAAATTGTATATATTTTATGGTGAATGGTGAAATTCGATAATGAATATATGAAAGGTTTTCTCGGTTGAGGGTTTCTGGTATAAAATCTTTATGTACTCTATGTATAAGCCATTGATTAAATTCTATTTTTCTTAAGAATCTATATGCACTTCTTTACTTCACAGGTTTAAAACTTACATGTGGTATCAGAGCTTGTTTTTGGCTTTAGAGAGACACCTTTGTTGTTGAGGGTTTGGCTCGGTCTTGATAGATCAAGTTTATATTGGGTTTGTGATAAACCTGGGCTTAGTGGGAGCTTTTGCAATGGTTATTTGAGTGCAGAAAGAGGAATGGCAAGCTCTTCTAGAATCAAGATAGAGAAGTTCAACAGTAAAAACTTTGAGCTATGGAAGCTGAAGATGGAGGACCTTCTTGTAGACNGAGAGTACAGAAATAAAACATGCCAATAAAACATGAATGAACTCAATAAATCCTAAGGGTATTGGAATGGGGATACTGAAATAGGCCAAAAATCCACTATTTTGGGCCACGTTTTAGGGATTTTTGAGATTTTCAAAGCAGAAAAAGTGACCCTAGATCACAAAACTGGAAAATTTTATTTATTAAGCATTTTATACACTCATTGAGGCAAACAACTTTGGTTTAGTGAAATTTTTCTGAAAGTGCATATATTGTGAGATAGCTAGTTTTGCTAAAAACTCGAAGTCCGGAAAAATGAGTGAAAAAGGACAAAGTTGAAGATTCCATATTATTGTATTTGTTTATTGGTGTATCAAATTGAAAATATGAGAGATGATATGAATTCCTTGTCAATACTTTTAACTATGTCACATATAATTTTTTCTCTATTTCTTGATATATTTTCTTCTGCAGTTGATAGAATTTTGCACTTCGATAAAATTGCACCGCAAAATGCACAAAAATGGTGAAAGCGGATTTTTTAGGAAGCCATAACTTTCATTTTAGATATATAAATGAGGCATGAGTATATTCGTTGAAAATATGTTTCATAGGATAATAACATGTAATTATTATAATTTAGAGAACTATGATATATTTCTTCATGAATTGAGCAGAAAAAAGGACCTGTAACATTGTTTGGAAAAATTTCTATATGCGTAATTCTAAAAAAATGGTTTCTTGCACATTTTTTACAATTAGGGAGTATAACCCTATCATTTCAAGATAAGAATTCATATTCAAGAAATGGAAGAAGTGCTAGTGGGAAAAACCCCCCCTATGGCTACACCAGGGTTTACAATGTAGGTAGATCAATAACCATTTAAAAGTATCCTAATTCTATAACTACCCCAAACATACCCTAGACTCATACAAGAAAATCAGAATGAGAAAGATCAGGTAACTGTACCTCTAATCCATGTCCGATGATGATCCTCTCACACTCGATAACTTTGTTGACTGCAAACCTCCTCCCAAGGCTGGCCTACATTCAAAGACAGATAAACAAAAAACTACATGAATGGATTTCATATACGAATAAGGGTTAGATGTTAGAATAAAAACATAAATCAAATGCAAACATTCGACACATCATGATTTGGGACAGGAAAAGTACTTCTTTTATTGATAATACAATGATCACTTACAACCAAAGTTGGCTACTGCTCCATGAACCTGGTCCAGGATCCTCTTCACCAAGCTCCAAGTGAACCTTTGTATGTCTTATCCTCTCAACCTTCTTCTTGGGAAGTATAATGGGTTTATGATCGAGGAAGGAAGGAAAATTGGGGAATTATGAGGCAATTCTCACAAAAGGGTTGCAAATGCTTGGGGCAAGGAGGGGATGTGAAACAGGCAGAGTTTCATTGTTCGTATATCTAGATGTGTAATGAGACCCCAACACCTCCTTTTATATGACAAAAGGATGATTATTCGGTTGGGTGATGGGCTATAGGCGGTGGATTAGTTGGGAAACTACCCAATAGCCCATAATCTCAATGAATTCCTTGCAAATTTTTATTTTTTTCAACTTTTGCAAGTATACGCGGGTTGTAGTGGTGTAGCAAGTGTACGTACATGAGTTGTAGTGGTGCAACAAGCATATGTATGCAGGAAATAGTGGATCAAGGCATGCACATCTTCAAAAAATTGGTTTTTTAGAAGAGCCAAATGCAAGTAAGAGGGCCAAATTCCAAGTATGCATATGTAGAACAATTTAGGGTTATAACAGATGCCCCCTAATATGTGAGGTCATCAGAGAATTTGATGGCCGAAGTACATTACAAAATCTTCACCAATGTACGAAGCGAGTGAGCCCAGGACCAAAGTTCGGGAGGTGCCATTGGCAAAAATAACAATTGTCTCTCCAAGGAGGGCATACCCATGCTCAGGATGAAATGAATCATGGATTCCAATCAAATACATTTCAAATTCATGTCATATAACTATATAAAGTGTAGCCTCGAGCAATACATAGTAGATCTACATCTCAAAATCAAAGATATACAAATATAGTATCCATCTTCAAGAAGCCAATACCGCTCGATGGTTGGAGATGAGGTCTTCATAGCTCAAGAAACAACTTCAATATCTTCAATAATCGGGTAGGAATACAATGTGAGTGTATGACTTCACTACCCAAAGGTGTTCAATGGCTCGTTAGGAAAAGAAAAGAGGATCTTGATGATCAGGCAAAGAACTTCATTGATTTCAAACAAGGACTTGATTGGACTTTCGGGATGAATGGACATGAGGGAAAGAGACAAAATACATAAATGCTAACCCAAGATGTCTAAAAATTCCCTTGAACAAGAGCATGAAATATGATCAGACTCTGGCAGCATGACATTGCCATAAGTTCACGATGCAGGAGGCAACACAAACTCTCCATGTGTTTGGAAGAGTAACCAAATGAAGGAGGACACCACTCTCTGTAATGAGAACAAATTCCTAAGGTCATATTAGATCCCAAAGCTTGACGAATCAAAAGAAAGGATGTTCATTGTGCAAGGGATACTCATTGTGCTTCCAAAAAATAATATATATTTCCCGTCTCGTCTTTTTGGTTTTTTTTTTTTTTTTTTTTGTCTTTTTCAATTTTTTGAAGGGCTTGAAAAAGAATAAAAGAATGCTACATTAAAAAGGAGGAACGAGTGTCAAAAGAATAAAAATTCCAAGAGAAAGGAGCACACTAATTCTTAGAGAAAGGAGACATGTGCAGGAAAAGGACACTCGGGGAAACTTCCTCCATGGGTCAAGGTGTCAGGTCGCAAAGGCAAAGTGCTACAAGGATCGCATATAAGGCATGCTTCAAAGGTTCAATTGAGAGCAACATGGAGCCGACATTAGGCCAAATATGCAGAGATGAAAATGTGATTAGTAATACACATGTAAACCCCCTTCAATGTAATTTTAACGACCCCAGAGAAGGTAAGATGGGTAGTTTTTTCACGTTTAGAGAGTCTAAAAAAACGTAAAAGAAGACTCCACTAGGGTACCTTTTTTCAGAAATAGTCTAGCCGGTTTGGAAAAAGGGGTAAAATAGCACCGAAAAGAAATCTATTCAAAACCATTTTAATGAGTGTGACACAGACAATATCACTCAGGAATATTTTCAATTTTAAGGAGTCTGAAAAGAGCTTAACTATGAACTCACTGCCTTTTTCTAGATTTAGTCTCCTTAGCCCGAAAAAGTATAAAATTTACTGAGGAGAACTCTCCCGATGAGACGAATCTCCCAATATGTACCTTTTTCCTCCATAATCTACAGGCCAAAAAAAGGGGTAAACTCATGCCACTAGATGTTCTTCTTGACCAATTTAATGAGTGTGAAGGAACAAGGTCATTCGACGATCTTTTCAATTTTAGGGAGTCTAAAAATTGCTTAAATATGGACTCCGTGGGGGTTCCTTTTTCATAAATTTAGTCCCTCTAGCCCAAAAAAGGGTTAAAATTATACCTGAGAATACTCTTCTAGCGAATCGAAGCTCCTAGAGTATACCTTTGTTCCTAAAATTGATCATCCAGACCGAAAAATGGGTAAACTACCGTCGGATATACGTGCCTTCAAGTTTTAGTTTGAAGAGCGTGAAGGAAAACAAGATCGTTTGACAATCTTTTCATGTTTAGAGAGTCTAAAAAGTGCTTAAAGAAGACTCCAAGAAGTTACTTTTCTCATTTAATCTAGACACTATTGAAAAGAATAAATGCAGTCTCGTCGGATGTTGCTTTCACATCTCAAAGCGAGCTTGAAAGACAATAAAGCATGCTCATTTTTAGGAGACCTGAGGTTGAGGCCGAGAGTGATGATGCATCAGACGAATGAGGTTCAATATCGTAATCATGATAGGACTAACAAGGAATCCTAATCCTAAGGTTATTAGAGACAACATGGATGTAAAAAATGCAACTAGGATCTATCTAGGGCATCCATGTAAAGGTAGGCTCTACCACCTAATCACGACACTTATAAAACAACAAAAATGGTTCTCTGTCTCACTTTGGTGGGATCGATGCTATGGAAAAGCGGAAAAGACAATGAGATGCTGAAAGTGGAGGTGGAATCCTAACTTATATGCAAAAAGTTGGAAAAACGAATTTGGTCAAAGGACCTTTAAAAGTGACCCATCTCCCAAAAACCGTTACCAAACCAAAATCCAAAATGCATCATAACATCCAATAAGAAACTCAAGAAACAAATTAAATGATTTTCAATCCAGAAAAAACAACAAAAGGGTTAAAAAAAAGTGGCAAAAAGGGCCAAAAAAGTCTATAAATAGAAGTTGGCAACTCATTTTCACCATTACCATTTGAAAATTAACCAAAAGGTGAAAAGGGCCCCTTTGTTAAAAAAATTGATTCTGGGAGATTTAGAGGATGAAACGAACTTCCACTCAAACCAAGTAAGTATAAACTCATCCCTCTTGCATTCCAATACTTCATTTATGTATAGTTTTTAGTTATTTGGGGGGCGCACCCTCTTAAAAAAGGGTGGCCCTACATGTATTGTTGGGTATGTGTTATATTCTTTGCATGTGTGTGTGTGGGCGCGTCGAGTTCGAAAACTATGTTTGACGATCCCTCTTGTATATTTCGGTGTGTCATGTGCACCGAGCACTTTCTTAGGGGGGTCCCAGGGGGGGGCAGGAATGCCTCCCCCTAGTTACGTGCAACATCCCGAATTTTTTTTTGGGCGGTTTTTGCTATTTTTAGCGGTTTGCTAAATTAATCCTGGATTAAGGGATTAGGGTTTTGGTATCTACAGAATACCTAAACAAATTGTATATATTTTATGGTGAATGGTGAAATTCGATAATGAATATATGAAAGGTTTTCTCGGTTGAGGGTTTCTGGTATAAAATCTTTATGTACTCTATGTATAAGCCATTGATTAAATTCTATTTTTCTTAAGAATCTATATGCACTTCTTTACTTCACAGGTTTAAAACTTACATGTGGTATCAGAGCTTGTTTTTGGCTTTAGAGAGACACCTTTGTTGTTGAGGGTTTGGCTCGGTCTTGATAGATCAAGTTTATATTGGGTTTGTGATAAACCTGGGCTTAGTGGGAGCTTTTGCAATGGTTATTTGAGTGCAGAAAGAGGAATGGCAAGCTCTTCTAGAATCAAGATAGAGAAGTTCAACAGTAAAAACTTTGAGCTATGGAAGCTGAAGATGGAGGACCTTCTTGTAGAC
>JZKD02S0425623.1:6044-17857 GCA_000966675.3 Picea glauca
TCCTAACTTGCCGTCGATGGTCCGAGCCACTACAGTCTTGGCCACCATTATGTCACACAGTGAACCGTCCCCATCTATCGTGGTGGCCACACCTCCCTTCACACCTAGTGCGACAGGCCCTCCGTTCTCATATGGTATTCCTAGTTCGGGTACAAGTCCTGCACTCACTCACTCCACTTTACAGACTTTGGGTCTGGGGGCAGGGAGCTCTAATGCTCCTCTACAAGGTCAACTTGGGGGAATTCCTGTCCCTTTCAACGCTTTTCCTTACGCTGGAGGTCATATCTCTCCTTCGTCCCGTTCGCTTGGTGGTCTGCATCAGCAGTCCGTCGGGCAGCCTGCACACACAATTTCATTTGGAGGCGGGAGTCAAGGAACACCTGCACAAACACTGCCGGTAGGTTCATCACCATTTGTTTGGAACGGGATGTTTGGTAACAACACTTTCGCATCCACTGCTTTCCCATCTAGAGGCACTCCCATTTTTGGACAGTCTACTCCGGCACAGGGTACTATTCCTACGCCAGGGGCACATATACCAGGACCTTGGAATTCAGGACAAGGATTCGTTCCTTCCTCTGGAATTTCGTTCTGGGGTAATTCTTTCCATAGTCAATGGAACCTCGGACAAACTTCCATGCCTCTCCCAGCAGGACCGGCATGGGGTAATCCTTCCCAAAGTCCGTCAAACACGATGAATTCCCAACATCCTATGTCCTTCATGGGGAATCAGCCAATGATGTCTCCACAGATGAAAAATCCCTACGCTGGTCAGGGCCATGGTTTCTACCAGAATCCGGGCCAACAACCAAACTTTTCCTAGCAACCTGGTGCCAGTCAAACTCCAGGACCCTTTTTCCCAGGCTATCAGCAGCAACCCAAACTACCATTCCTGGCGACGTTACACTTGCCAGATTTGACAAGGTTGTTAAATGATCCTATCTGTCACGATCTGCGTTGGCCTCCTATGCCAACGAAGTTGCCTTCGGGCATTCCCAAGTTCAAGGCCAAGCCTAACGAAGATCCAGGTGATCACGTGACTACTTTCCATCTTTGGTGTTCATCTAACTCATTGAAATATGACTCTGTCTAGTTGCGATTGTTTCAACGCACTCTTATTGGGAGTGCCGCGAAATGGTACATAGAGCTTGATCGCTCACGATACTCTTCTTTTGGTGAACTGGCGATGGCCTTCCTTAACCATTTCCAGTTACCTGTGAGATACGACGTCGACACAGAGTTGTTAGCCAATTTTGAATAGACTACAACAGACGATATCTTTGATCATATCCGAGAGTGGAGACGCCGAAAGAGTCTAATCAAAGTACCAGTCCCACCAGCATTCCTGCTAGAGTGGTTCCTTAAGTCTTTGGTCCCACAATTATCCAAAGACGTCGCAACTTCAGGAGTTTTCTCCGAAGAAGATGCCATCATGAGGGCTCAACAGTTTGAGCTTATTTATTCTCAGTCTAGTTTATTATACAACATCCCGTCGGATGCTCCACGATCAATACTGGATAAAACTAGACAGAGATTTGGGCCACATGCTGATGGTATTGTTAGTTCAACACAAACTAATCCCGCTAAGCAATTGACAAAGCAATTGCAATAGTTATCTATACAACACTCAGCGGCCAGCTAGCCTACTGCTTTGGTTGCTCCTCCTACCCAAACGTCGAAAGTACACTCCATGCAGAAGACTAACCCAAAGGCCAACTAGCAGCTTGAAGGGAAGAAAAAACAAAGAAATAAGGGTAAGGGGGAGAAAAAACCCACTGATAATGCTGGCAAGGGCACCACCGAAAAATGGAAGGCGAGGTATCCATGCAACTTGTGTGTGGAAGACCACCCAACCCATCTATGTCCTCGACTTGCAGAGGCCCAAAAGTTTGTCACACAACAACAACAAGCCATGTTGACTAATCCCTTTCAGCATGGGCAAAATTTAACTCAAGCCTCTACAAGTGCCGAAGGGGGCAGCCAAGAAACCTGCCCTCCCCCAAATAATTCCTCTTCCGCGAACATATATATGGTTAGGGGTGATGCTTTAATAATGACTAGAGCACATGACTATAGTAAACCAAGCGCCTCTGAGAAGGGTAAAGAATCCGAACTCCCCTCTCTTCCTCTACAGATTGAGAAGACGTTGGGAGAAACGATGACATGCATTCCAAAAGGTGCGTTTAAGAAAGCTTCTCACAATCCAAACGCAAGGGCCGCCTAGAATTACTCTGTGGTGGAAGATTTATCCTAAACCCCTTGTGCTATGTCCGCTTTGGAGGTCCTCCAAAGTTGCCCTGCTCAGAGGAAAGTCTTGTTGACTGCTTTAGGCTCTACTGAGACTTGTAACCCAGGTACCATAATGCTAGATACAACTGACTTAAAACCTTGTCTACCTTACCACGTAGTGTTTCAGATAGTAATGGCTCATCCCACAAAAACTTTTACACGCAATATCTTTCGCATGGTGGTCAACGAGGGCACCTCGACATGCGTTATGTTGTTAGCATGTTGGAAGGCCATAGGCCAACCCGATTTGTCTCCATCACCTACTCTCCTCACTGCGTTCGACGGTCGTTCTTTTAGACCACATGGCATCATTCCTTCTTTCCCTGTGCAGTTAGGAGGGAAGACTGTGTGCGTCGAAGTAGAGGTAGTCGATGCCCCCCTCGATTACAATCTCTTGTTAGGTCGTAGTTGGACTTATGCTATGCAAGATGTGGTCACTACAGTTTTTCGAGTCTTATTATTTCCGCACGAAGGCCGAATAGTGACCATCGATCAATTTTCCTTCTTTAGACCTGACCCAGCTTTGGGGGCGTCCACGGTTCCCATGATTGATAATCCTCAAGCAGGTGTCGTTAACGTAGGAGTTGGTTTGTGCCCATGTTTGATGGGTACTTTCGATTACCCATCTCCTCATAATGATGTCAAGTTTATATCGAACCACCACAAGGATGAGATTTTTCATGTTTTGTCGTTCCGCACGACTTTCAGGATCCATGGATTCTTCCTTCCCCATCAGCTACGATGGATGAGACAGGGCACTCCGGCATGTCCATGCCCTTGTCGGCCGCTGAAGTAGCATACTCTTTAGTCCAGCAAGCTTCAGCCACTCCTGATTTGACTCCCGCACAAGAGTTGGATCCACCTCTAGAGCCTATCTGGGCTCAGGGTTCTCTCGCCAACACCGATTCATTAGATTTGGTCTTTCCTTCGGATGAAGCAGTAATTGAAGCAATGACTAGTCCAGACAAACCTTGAGAAGATCTTCATCACAGATCATATTTCCTCTTAGAGTTAAGCCGAATCGAGACAGGAGAATTCACTATCACCATGATGGGAGATCATCCATGTCCCATTAACCTCTTAGCTACACAGGAAATTTATGCTGAGGGAAATATGGCGACTATCGCTGCCACTATACCTATCAACGTCTCCCAAAACCCTGGCGTCGTGGAAAATGTCTTTGTTGGAGCGGATTGCTCCCCCGAAGAGATTCAAATTTACACGGATCTTTTCAAAGAATTCTGCGACGTTTTTGCCTGGTCTTATGAGGAAATGTCAGGCATCGATCTGAAAATAGTTGAAGATGAAATCACAACGTATCCTGATGCTACGCCTGTTCGACAAAAACTTCGTCCAGTCAATCCTAGGAAAGCAACAACCATCAAGAGTGAGGTTGAGAAATTGCTCAAGGCAGGGTTCATTTACCCTATTCATTTGACTCAATGGGTGTCAAACCCCGTGCCAGTCGATAAAAAATAAGGCACAATTCATGTATGCACTGATTTCCGTGATTTGAATAAGGCATGTCCAAAAGATAATTATCCAACCCCATTCATCGATCAGATCATTGATGAATGCACCGATTGTGAAGCCTTTTCGTTCAAGGATGGTTTTTCAGGATATAATCAAATCCAAATCAAACCTGAGGACCAACACAAAACGACATTCATTTGTCCGTGGGGCACATTCGCCTATCGTAAGATGCCTTTTGGCCTCAAGAATGATGGAGCCACTTTCCAGTGGGCCATGTCTTTTGCGTTTCACGACCTCAAACATATAGTCGAGGCCTATCTAGATGATTTAGCATCACGCTCTCGCAAGCGAACGGATCATCCTATGCACCTCCGACTAATCTTCGAATGCTGTCGCTATTTCAGGATTTGCTTGAATCCCAACAAGTGCAGCTTTTGTGTCACGTCAGGATGTTTGTTAGGTTTCATCATATCAACAACAAGGATCATGGTCGATCCTCTTAAGGTGGAGGCAATAATCCAGTTGCCCCCCCCACACACAATCTTACAACTTCAAAGTCTTCAAGGCAAGGCGAACTTCTTATGACGCTTCATCACCAACTATGCCGAAATCACCAAGGGATTTATGCATTTACTGAAGAAAGATGTTCCCTTTTTCTGGGATGAATCTTCTCAATGCTCTTTCGATGCATTAAAACATGCCCTCACTACCGCACCTCTGCTACGACCACCTAATTATAACAAAGATTTCTTATTATATCTGGCTTCCATAGAGTCAACCATAGGCATGGTTTTAGTTCAGGAGGATGATTCGTAGGACCGAATATGTGATCTATTACCTAATCCAAGGCCTCGTAGGACCGAAACTTAATTATTCCCATTTCAAAAAACTTGCGTTGGCAGCAGTTCATGTTGTTCAACGGTTCCGTCACTATGTTCTGTTTCGCAAGACCACCATTGTTGCCGTCGTGAATCCATTCCAGTACATGTTGACACGACGAGTTATCAGCGGTAAAATTAGTAGATGGATGGTAATCCTCCAAGAATTTGACTTAGACTTTGTTTCAGCCAAGTCCAAGAAGTCATTGGTCTTCGCAGAACTTATCTCGGAGCTTCCAGTTGAGTCAGGTGACGTTGTGCCTAAGGAATCGCCTATCTGGGGGGATATGTTTTTGATTGAATCTTCAGACCCCTAGTACGGAGATATACTGATCTATCTCCAGACTTTGAAGTGCCCCACCTCTGCTTCTCGTGATGAGCGTCAGCGGATATGCCATCAGGCTAAGAACTATCTTATACTCAATGATATGTTGTATCAAAGAGGTGTATACTGCGTCTTGCATCGATGTCTCACTCATGAGGAGGTCATCATAGTGCTCAACGATTGTCATACAGGAGCCTATGGCAGTCACTTATCTGGGTTGGTGACAGCTCAAAAGATTTTACGAGCAGGTTACTTTTGGCCCACACTTATGAAAGATTGTATCAAGTCGGTTAAGAAGTGCCATCCGTGCCAAATCTTCTCACGGAAGATGAGGGCACATCCAGCTCCCATGTTTCCTGTCATCACAGTTGGTCCATTCACTAAATGGGGGATTGATTACACTACATGCAACCCCCCGTCAGCAAGGGGGCACCGCTATATCATCGTAGCTGTCGACGACTTCACTAAGTGGGTCGAATCTATGCCAACGTTTAAATATGATGGAGAGATTGTAGCTCTCTTCTTATTTAACTAGATTATAGCATGGCTCGACGTCCAGAGAGAGATTGTCACTGACCATGGCAGTCACTTTCAGAACCAAATGATGTCCGAGTTAACATCAAAGCTTGGGTTACGGCAATAACATTCCTCACCTTACTACCCCCAAGTCAATGGGCAGGTGGAAGCTGTAAACAAAACGCTTAAGATGATTCTACAATGAATTATCAACTCAGCCAAGTCAAACTAGTATTTGATGTTATACTCGGCATTATGGGCTTACCGAATGTCAATTAAGACGACAACCGATTTGTGACCTTTCCAACTCATTTATGGGCTGGAGGAAGTCTTTCCCATCGAATGTCAAATTCTATCTCTGAAATTGGCAGTACAGTTACTGCCAGACACTTCTCCACTTGAAGAACGGTTAGTACACCTTGAGAAGCTTTTTTGAACAGCGTCGTGATGCATCCCTGGTCAACGAGACTCATAAACATAAGGTCAAGTGTCAATATGATAGGTCCATTCTTCCTCGGGTTTTCTCTGAGGGCGACCTTGTCTTGGTCTATGACCAAGATAAGGACCCCCTGGGGGCAGGAAAGTTTAAACCCATGTGGTTTGGACCCTTCATTATTAAGGAGGTTTTAAAAAAGGGCGCTTATCGTTTGGTCGATTTTGAAGGGAATTCTTTGGCGGAGCCTAGAAATGGGCTCTACCTCAAGAAGTATTACTCATAGAATGACCATTTTGGGTAACTTTTTGTAACATATGTATAGTCTTTGTACTATTACTCTTTTACATTTCTTTTAAAACATGTTATGGACGTGTCATTGATGTTATCTTTCGTCAATATGACAGATGTTAAGTGAGTCTGAGGTGTTTGTTGGGTATGCGGACGGTGCTAGTCGACACACACAGAGGCTTGCCTCCACAGCTTGGGTAATCTTTACACCACAGGGTCAGTTGTTATCTTCCGGAGGTATATGCTTAGGTGACACCACAAATGATGTTGCCGAGTATAGTGCAGTTATTGAGTTGCTTCGTGACGCTTTGTCCTTTGGTATCTCTCGTCTTCGGGTCTATCTAGATGCTCAACTGGTTGTATCGCAACTAAAAAGAATATATTGGGTTCATGACCCAACTTTACACCAACGATTCCTTAGGGTACGTCTCTTGGAATGCAACCTTGATTATATTACATATTTTCATGTTCCTAGGAGTTTAAATCAAATCACGGATACTCTAGATAATCACATTTTAGATTGGCATCTCGCCCACATAAAAAGATCATGAACATAAACATGTAAATACATTTTTTTACACATAATCCATAAGACACAAAAAAGAGATAAAAACCATATATAAACATCATAAAATCCTCAGAGTACATAGATGGACGCAAGCACCTCAAAAGTGGGAATAGTAACGAGTCATCGGGCTTATGCCCTCAAAAAATATATACAATAAGGTGCTCGTGGCACATAAAAAGTCTCAAAGTCTGCTCAGGGCCTATGGACCCTGTTATAGTTATGTACAACCTGGGCTAAGCGCCTAAACAATCGGACCCATGTCCGAGGTGCCCCCACAATATGAGTCTGCATGGAGGGCGGCAGGTCCTCTATCTCTGCCATGGGAACTGTGCGAGTGAGTGCAGTAAAGTTCCGCTCAATTCGCCTCAGGACCTTCTCAGCCTCTCCTGTTGGGAGGTTCCCTACTACTGCTGCTCCTCCAGTGGCGGCAGCTGCGGCTTCTGGCCGTGGGAAACACCTATTCTGTGCATAGTCAGCAGGTCGCACGGGTCCCACATCTGCATGCAATAAACATTCACCCATCAAAAAACTCTGGTATACAAAAACATGATATATATATCAAAAAGACATAAAAATTACATATGCGAACAAAAAAAAACCTATATAGGTGGAGACTTACCCATCTCCCCTCGCTCCTCACCAGGAGTCACTGGTATCGCTGGATCTCTGGAGAAGTCGATCCCCGCATATGGGTAGTCCTCAATAGCGGGGATCTGTCGTGACAACCAAGCAAAAAAGTCATCGTTGAAGGCCTCTACGGTCCTTCCACCACCCTGTCGTGGCAGTAACGCTACCCATATGTATACTGCGGAGAAAGTAGCCAGATGTCCTCGTACTGTCAGCCAAGGACTAAAACATGGAACTCTCTCGAAGAAAAATGAACACAGGATGGTCCCGAACCCGAAGTTCCTGTGTGTCTGCTTTCTGCAAGCTATCAAATGACTCTTCATACACTCTAACAGCATGGTACTCCAATCAAAAATTTGTGCATTCATGCACTGGATCGCACAATTCATCTGTGCGCATAAATCCTGATGCATGGCTGCTGAGCCGGTAATCTGCCTAATGAGCGATAAAATAGTCTAAAGGGTGAGGCTGGTAATCCTACTAACGGGTACCGAGGAAGTTCTCTGATCGGTCCCAACCTCACAATGCTCCTCTATCAACTCCGAGACTTTGCTCGGCCCCACAGGAAAAGTCTTAAAGTTGACTGGTTACCCTCTCCTCGAGAGGCCAGTCAAAAAGTAAATATCCTCGGTGGTGGGCACCAAGGATTTCCCCTCTAGCATGAATGTCTCTGCATCAGGGTTCCAGTAATCAACCAAGGCGTTCAGTAGCCTTGGTTGTGCATGCATAAATGGACATAGAAATAATTTCACCAACCCACACTGCGTTAGCGCGACCACAACATTCGGATCTGCAGCCACTAACTCATTGGTGGCCTCGTGCTCCCTCTCCCTCCACTGGAAATACATCCTGCAACACAACAAAGCAAAAAAAGGGGGGTCAATACTTATTGAAATTAGTTTTTTCACCACGCGGGGGGTACCTGCGGCCTGTAGAGGCGACAGTCGCGGGTACCCGCGGGCAGGATTTGCTCTACCTGCGGGCTGTCCCTGGACAACCCGTGTTTGCCTAGGGCCGACCTTTTTGAGGTCGACGCCCACCCCCAAAATCAAATAAATGCAACAAATGACGTAATGAATAGATAGACAAGGGAGGTTGTACTTACTTGGTCCAAGAAGAAGTCTGTTTCGTCCACCGTAGCTCCCGGAATCACGATCTTTGGCAAAGAGGGTCTTTTGGCTCCAGAGTCAATTTCCAAATAAGCAATGGTGATAATGAGCTACCAACTTCTATTTATAGACTTTTTGGCCTCTTTTTGTCATTTTTTTGGGCCCCTTTATCAGTTTCTTTATATCAAGAACCATTTAGACTGATCTAGGAGTTATATGGGAGGGATTTGATCAGGTATCGGGACAATTTTTATTGAGTTTCGAAAATAAAAATAAAAATATGGTGACGGTCCATAAAAAGAAAAAAAAAATCAAAAATCAACTTGAGCATATAGGGTAGGATTTCATCCCAATTGTTGTCTCTCGTTGCCTTTTGTTCTTATGACATAGGATCGATCCCATCCGGTTGTGACACAGAACCATCATATCTTCTATAGAAGTGTCGCAACTTGGTGGTAGATCTTACCAAAACATGGATGTCTTAGGTAGGTCTTGGTTGCATTATGGTGTCCATGTCGTTTTCAAACAATACTATAGGCTCGGGAGTCCGTATAGTCTTTCCTGAATATGAGTTTGAGCCTCATTCGCATGGGTCTATTTTACTCTTTGTCTTACCCTCCGGACTCCCAAAACATAACGGGTCTCCTTTTAAGCCCTTTTCAGACCCTTTAAAAATGAAAAGATTGTCGAGCGATCTTGTGACCTTTCACGCTCGTAAACTGAAATTTGAAGTCATGTCTGTCTAGCGGTAGTTTACCCCTTTTTCAGTCCGGATGGTCAACGGTACGAACAAAGGAATACTCTATTGAATTTCCATTCTTTAGAAGAGTATCCTCAGGTAAGATTTTATTCATTTTTTAGGCCCGAGGGACTAAATTTACGAAAAAGAAACCCCCCCAGAATCCATAGCTCTTTTCAGACTCCCTAAAATTGAAAAGATCACCAAGTGACCTTATTCTTTCACACTCGTTAAAATGGTCCAGAAGAACATTCCCGATGGAGTCCATAGTTAATCTTTTTTCAGACTCCTTAAAATTGAAAAAATAGCCGAGTGATCTTGTTCTTTTCACACTCGTTAAAATGGTTTTGAATTGACGTCTAGTCGGTGCTAGTTTATCCCTTTTTCGAACCGACTAGACTATTGACGAAAAAGGTACCCCAATGAAGTTTCCTTTTATGCTTTTTCAGACTCTCTAAATATGAAAAATCACCGAGATTCCCTTCTCTGGGCTCATTAAACTTACATCGAAGGACGTTACAATTGTGTGTTCTATCAACCGCATTTGCATACCTTACCCATCAGCCTTGTAACAGTTTTCTTCTGCGTCTTAACACCTTTGGCCATTGGAGGATTTTTCCCGAGTATCATTTCCCAGAACATCAGTCTTGTCCTTGTGCCTCGATCTTGTATGTTTTCTATACTCGTTCCTCCGTTGTAATGTAACTTTCCTTTATTCTTTTTCAAAAATTATCAAAAAGAACAAAAAAATCAAATATACCCCAAAAAGAGGATGGGAAAAATATTTTCTTTATTGGCAGCATAATGAGTTTCCCTTGGATAAAGCACATCTGTCCATTTTTTTATCAGACTATGGGATGTAGTATGACCTTAGGAATCTTTTATCGCTATATAGAGTTGTTTCCTCCACCGTTTGGTTACTCTTCCAAACATATGGAGAGTTTGCGTTGCCTCCTGCTTCGTAGACTTATGATTAACATATATGCTTCCTGAGTCTTATCACTTGCCGTGCTATTGTCCAAGGTAAGTTTGTCACTGAGCCTGAGTCGGCCCCTCTGCAATATGTCTCTTGTCCGCATACCCGACCATCCTGAACATCCAATCAAGTCTTTGTTCGAAATCACTGAAGCCTTCAGTCCGATCATCAAGATTGTCAAGTCCATAACCGACGAGCCGTCGAAGACCTCTGGGTAGTGCAGTCGTACACTCATATTACACTCCTACTCGAGTTTAGAAGATTTTGAAGTTGTTGCTCGAGCTCTGAAGTACAACTATCAGGCCAAATCAACTTCTAAGAGATGGATACTTTACATGTCTATCTTTCTGGTTTTGAGAAGTAGATCCGTTGTGTATTATTCGCGGATACTCTTTATAATTATTTGACATGGATCTACAATGTATTTGATTGGTAGCCATGGTTCTATTTTTATCCCGAGCATGGGTATGCCCGCCTCGGTGAGACATTTGTTATTTGCAGACGACATCTCTTGATTCCTGATCCTTGGGCTCACTCATTCAACATATCAGTACAAATTGGTAAGAGATTGGTAATGTATTTCGGCCATCAGATGCTCTTCTGACCTCACACATTAGGGGGCATCTGTTATAACCCTAAATTGCACCACATATTCTTACCTGGCATCAGGCCAACTCATATCCCTTCATTGCCAAAACATTTGTTGAGAAACCTCTTTGAAAATACTTTTGAGTTAAGTCACACACGCTCTAACCCACTACTGCACGCGTTGGAACGCTGGCAGGCCTACTACTGCACGCGTTGGAATGCTGGTAGGCCTACTACAGCCCGCGTTGACCTAACAAAGCACAAAAACAGGAAAGTTGCAGATGGGACAAAAAGCTATGGGTCAGTTAACTGAAACTCCCAGCCATGCATGGCCAAGAGTTCGTCCAAAACCCTAGCTCCTTCTAGCCTATAAAAGAAGGGGTAGAGGTACTATTTGGAAGAGGAAAAAATTATAGCAAATAAACTCTGCCCAATTGCCGAATTCATTTGTCCCAACCCTTTAGCCTTTCCTCAAGCTTAAGGAGAATTCAAGCAAAGCAGTTGGAGGACAAAGAAGAGGAGGAGCCCAGGATCAGGATCAAGGAACGGTGGTCGGTCTCAATATTGATTGTAAGTTGATTCATCTTGAAAATAATAAAGAATACTTTTCCTGTCCCAATGCATGAGTTATATATGATTTATTCGATTTATGCTTTATCTCTAACCCTCAAGTAGAAAAATAGCATCCATGTGTGGTGTTTTGTCTTGATTGCAGGATTGTATTTGGAAGGAGCAGCGCAAGCAAGCGGACAATGCACAACGGAGGATCTACACCAAATATCAGTAAAAAGGTTAGTAGTTCCTTCCCATGCTTGTATGTGAAAAGGGGTTTTAAGTTTTGGGTGGTAGGTTGAAAGTGATTTCTTTATGGTCATGATCTGCATGCAAGTCTAAACCCTAGCTTGCTAGTCCGTAGGGTATTTTTCCCAACAACACTTCTCTTTCGACTAACTGACATAGAGACATTATTAACATTGGTTGAAATTCTTCCTATGCTAGAT
>JZKD02S0425656.1:14590-34078 GCA_000966675.3 Picea glauca
CCATTCCTCTCACAATCAATCTCACTCTCTCTCCACCCCCTCCTCCTCCCTCCCACTATCTCTCTTTTCTCTCTCTCATACATCTACCCCACCCCACTATCTCTCGCCCCCTTTCTTTAACTCTCTGTCTACCCTCTCTCTTTTTCTCCTTCTCCCTCCCTCTCACACACTCAAACACTACTTATCCATCCCCCATCTCTTTCTTTCTCTTCCCCACCTCTCACACTCACACACACACATTCTCTCTTTACCTGATCCAGGTGGATATTGGTGGCCACCCACCTATTCCACTTGGAACCCCACTATTGTTTCTTTTAGTTTTTTCAGTTTCCTTAATTGTAGCACAATTTACTATTTTTGGTAGTTTTTCGGGTGCTAAACTTCCGGAGCCGTTTTGAGGCCCTAAACAACGTTTTTTGGGCATCAAACCTTTGGTGAAGATGAGTCCATTTTGGAAACATGAATTTTTCCTGTACTTGATATTTGTTGTTAGTAGTTGTAGTTCTCGGTTAGACCTTTCCAATAGTGTATCGAGCGCCCCAAACAGAGATCGTATGCAAAAGTTACACCCCCGGGAAGTTGACATATCAACTACCCCCATCGGGGCCCGAAAACCTTTTGTCTTTTCATCTTTTGGGGTTAGGGTTTTGGATTTTACTTATGTTAAAAAGGCCTTTGCAGCCTCATTGTAATAATCATCTTCTTGTGAATGAGAGTAGCTATCACATCTCTTCTCAGAGATAAGCTTCCACCATTCTAGCGAGTCTTTCACTCTAGATTTTTACAGTCTTTGTACATTTATTTCATTAATAGAAATAGTGTATTATTGTATCTCTCTATTTATGGTTTCATCTCTGATACATTTCTGTTATATTATTTGATATCTGCGATATCTCTGTGCATATATTTATTATATCTCCACTCCCATTTTGTGTTGAAAATAATCCAGATCAGTGGTATTAGAACAGGCTGCTCTTGATCGTTATTTTCAGTGCATGTCCCCGACGTGGTCTGAGTATAGAAAGTTGGGTCTCGAGCTTGTCTCTCTTGAAGACAATCTCTCTCACACGCCCAAGAAACCCTCCATGGTGGAAGAAAATAAAAACAACGGAGCATACGATCCTATCAATCTGTTGCTTGAGCAAACTCTCACGTGACAGAGGGAAGAAATGATGGAGAATTTTTTCCACATCCTTCAATGTCTGTCGATAGCAACATGCACATATTCATCAAACAACCACTTTGGAAGAACTTCTCCTTTCAAGGTACAGGTTAATTTTGATATTTTTGTATTTGAAGGTTAGATAGATGCGGATACCCTAGACAAATGGTTAAATCTGTTAGAAGGTTATTTCTTTGTTCATAATTTTTCCAACAGAGAAAAGATCACCTTCACACTCCTTAAATCTCTCCCCCATGTCAAACATTGGTGGGAAACTTACTGGGAGAAAATTTCCACAGAGGAGTCTGGAATATATGGGGCCAAGCCCACTTGGGATTTTTGTGTGGATGCAGTAAAGGAACAGTATTACCTTGTTGGAAACTATGAGAACCAGTACAGACCACACTGCGGCAAGAGAGGGGCCAAGAAGTGTTGAAGTTCACCAATACCTTCCATACCTTTCGCACCAAGCTCGGTATCAAAGAATCCGAGTGACATTTGGTTCTGAAATACCACGGGGCTCTACACAGATACATCCAAACGGAAATGGATTTTCTGGATATCTCATCACTTGGTGTTGCGTATCGATATGCTGTTAAAATCGAGAAGAAATTTAGGCACTAGAACAAATGGGAGTTCAGATTTGTAAATCCTTAAAAACCAAAGTATGAGAAAGACAACCCTAACAAACAGCTTCCAAAAAACTAGTCTAAGCCACAGGAAAAGAAGGGTCATGGGAAGACTAAGAAGGACACCAAAAAATGGCGCAATTTCCACAAAAGCCCCTGGCACAACACCGATGAATGTTGCTCAAAACAGTCATTGGTGGCCGAGATCAAAGACAATGAGCCGAACCCTGATTCAGAATTTGATTCTGAAAATACTGGTAAAAGACAGATCATCGATGCAAACCCCACTACTATTGTCGCGACTGTAACAATCCAACTAGAAGAACCAATAGATCCTGAAGAGAAGGAGAGCCTTTTTCATTTATAGATGTGGGTGAAGGGTACCCTCTACATTTTATTGTTGATAGCGGAATCGAGAAGAACCTCATCTCAGCAGAGGTCGTCAAACAGTTGGGATTGTCGACAACACCACACTTGCAACCATACAAAATTGGGTGGATTTGCCAAGGATGAGATCTTCGTGTCAAGCAACAGTGTCGATTATCATACGGCATCCATCCCTTCAAGGATGAGGTATTATGTGATGTTTCCCCACTAGATCTCTGTGATTTTCTCTTGGGCCAGCCATATATGTGGAAGCACCATGTTGTTTATGAGTCTCGACCCCATAGTGTCATTGTTACTTTGGGGGATCATCTCTACAAAATACCAGAGGTAGTTCCAACTATTGTCCCACCTAAACAGTGCCGCAAGGTAGTATCTCATACTACAAAATTCAGCTTCTTCACAATCTGTTCAAAAGGGGAACAAAAGGATACTACAACCACTGCAGCCTCGGCCCAAGCACCTTCTATCCAACAGAAGCAAGTCGACAAGATTGCAGCAAAACACAAAGATTCCTTCTGCACACAATCATCTCAGATAGCCTGACTGGTTGAACAGAGTCAACCCCACCACCAACAGGTTCGTGACAGCCTTCCACAAACTGAGCAATGTGACGTCTCTAACAAGGCAAGCAACTCACCAAGATTCAGATTCAACAAACACTTCACTCTCTTCCCCGGCAACTCAACGCAATGGATACCATTGCTTCCTAAGGAGGGAGGATTGATCCAAGTGGATATTGGTGGACACCCACCTATTCCACTTGGACCCCCACCATTGTTTCTTTCAGTTTTTCAGTTTCCTTAATTGTAGCACAATTTACTATTTTTGGTAGTTTTTCAGGTCCTAAACTTCTGGAGCCATTTTGAGGCCCTAAACGATGTTTTTTGGGCATCAAACCTCCACCAAATATGAGTTTGTTCTAGACTTCATATTCCCTGTCAATAGTTGTATTTATCGGTTAGACCTTTCCAATGGTGTATCGAGCACCCCAAACAGAGATCATATACAAAAGTTACGCCCTGCAGAAGTTGACGTATCAACTACCCCCATCGGGGCACGCAAACCTTTTGTATTTTTATTTTTTGAGGTTAGGGTTTTGGATTTTACTTATGTTAAAAAGGCCTTTGGAGCCTCATTGTAATAATCATCTTCTTGTGAATGAGAGTATCTATCACATCTCTTCTCAGAGATAAGCTTCCACCATTCTAGCGAGTCTTTCACTCTGTATTTTTACAATCTCTGTACATTTCTTTCATTAATAGAAATCGTTTATTACTATATCTCTGTGTCTATGGTTGCATATATGATACATTTATGTTATATTATTTGATATACACGATATCTTTGTGCATTTTTTTATTATATTTGTGCTCTCATTTCATGTTGAAAATAATCTGGATCATTACTCCCCTCCCCCCTATATCTCTCCCCCTCCCTCCCACTATATCTCCTCTCTTTATATCTTACATATACCACCTCTTTCTATCTCTCATTGCTTTTAGTCTCACTCTCACTATATGCCCCACCCTCTCTCTCCTCTACTCTCCCGCCATTTCTCTCTTTATATCTCTCTACCCCCGCTCCCTCTATCTCCCCCCTTCCTATCACAGTTAGTCTCTCTCTCTCTTTCTCTCTCTGTCGGCCCTTGACCAAGTCTTGGGAGTTTCTTGGTCATGTTGACCTATTTTGGGACTTTGACACCTTGTCGAAGGAAGAGCGCAAGACAAAGCGGAGATCACAGTATCTCAACCCCTTTATGGGTTTTTGGGAATATGTAATGGGATTGAGATGTCAGCCCATGGGTTTACCCATGTTTAGGCCTATTTTGTATGTATAAATAGAAGGATATGCAATGTAAGAAGGAGTCAAATAATATATTTGTGTGATGTAGGCTAAGTGGCAAGAGTTGGATCTGTGTGATCAAGGTTTTGTGCATTCTGTGTAGACTTGCAGAGCTCAGTGCAAGTTCTTGTGTGAGACTATAGACGGATTTGTGCTACAATGCAAGGAAGAAGGATGTAGCGAGCTGTGCATATCTTATGTCTTGTGTGGGGTAAGGGTTCTTGAGGCTTTGTTCTTGTAACCGATTGACCAAAGACAATAAATAAGAAGAGTTGGTGGACGTAGCCCTAGGGTGGGGGTGAACCACATAAACACTGTGTTAGCTTGCTTTGTGCCTGTCTTTATGTGTTTATGTCTCCTTTTGCTAAGTGCTTTGAGATGATTAGATATATCTATTTATGTTCATTGCTAATGATGTGTAGAATGTTAGATCCAATATACATGAATATGCTCAGTGCTTGATCAGTTAGATCTGACCTATTTATTGATGCTAAGTTCTTAATACAGTAGATTAGTGCGGATACTGCAAAGCCTTGTCTTACCAGTGAAGTGGTTATTGATTATATATTGTGGAACTGATGGTTCTAAGTGCTCTATTAAGCTGTATAATCATAGATCTGTGTCCTAGCTAAGGTTGTAGACACTTGAGTCCTAAAACTGCCCCTTCCTCTACCTCAGGTGAGACTTCATCTGCTTCGCAGGTGTTGCCGAAAGGGCCGGTAGTTAGGGTGTTGTTGGTGCATTGTTGTAGCGTTGAACCCTGGGTCTGCTTCTATGCCAACAAATGGTTCTGTTGCTAGGACTGCAACTATGATTGCTGGGAACTAAGGACGAAGAAGCTTTGTGCAAATATTCAACTTGAAACCATGGAATCTCTGTGCGTATATCTGTTGCTCTAGTGTTCATCTTTTTACTCAACCTGTGTAGCTTTGTGCCAAGAAAGAAAGGTCAGATCAGAAGAAAAGAAGTTAGATCTAAAGAAAATAGGTCAGATATGCAAGAAGAGGGGTCAAACCTATAAAAAGGAGGTAAGATCTATAAACTCTGTGCTCTGATAAAGGTAAGAATAGTAGAAAAGTTCTAGATCTGAAAAGCTTTGTGCCCTGTAAAAGTAAGATTAGTGAAATTTTTTGTTTCTAAAGTATGGACCTAGGTATGTTTGATAGATTTTGTCCTATCTTGAAAAATAGGGAACTGATAGATGAAAGAATATTTGATATGAATAGATCTGATAAGAATAATGAAAGATTTGTTATACCTATGCATAGAAAGAATGTTTGGACTAACAAATGGATGCGGGATCCTAGAAAGAATTTGTTGTAGGTTAACTGCTATGATCCTAGCGCGCAGTATAGGAGAAGCTGGGGATAATTTAGAAGAAAGAGAGGATTGACCCTCTATTACAGTTGTAGAAGACCAGGACACCTTGCTAAGGAATGCCTTTGTTGTAAGGCTATGGACCATGAAGTGTTGGATTTCCCTAGAATGATCGCTAATCTTGAAGGAATGAATCTGAATCAATAAAACCCTAAGGCATATCCAGAAAAGGAAAAACCCCAACAAGAATCAAAGAAAATATTACTACAAATAAGAGAAACTCTGAATGACCATTGACATGTCATATTATTAGAGATTTTCAAAGAAAAAGAATGCATTGAAGCAAGAATAGGGGACTTCGACATTGATTGTGTTCTTGATGAAGAGACACAAGTGAATATTATTCTAGAAAGAACTTGGGAAGCTATAGGGAAGCCTGCTATGATCTCTTCATTAGGAGGAATAGGACTATTTAGAGGGAAGATGATAAGTTTATGTGGGAAGCTCGCTCAGATACCTATGACCATCAATGGAACTTCGACAAAGGAAGATTTTGAGATTATTAAATTTATTGAAGACAATGCCTTGTTTACCATGTTACTAGGGAAACCTTGGATTGGAAGAGATTAAGCCAGATGAAAGGAAGAAGAACAAGCCTTGGAGCAGAAGAAACTAGAGTTATAATATTTCATGACCAGAAGGATTGCTCAATTGATTAAAGAGCAGGAGAATAGATCGACGCTATTTGACACTAGAAACCCCGATATCGAAGTTGCAAGACCACTAGAATACCCACAGAAGACTGAAGTACTTACTCCAGATACATAAGAGGTGTTACCCCTGAAAGATTCTCAACAACGCGTAGTGACTATGTTAAACGAAGATAAGAATCAGAACGGAAAGAGACACACCGAGTCAAAGCTCACTGGAAATAAGGCTAGAAAGCTAAGTAAGAAGAGGGCTAAGATTGAAAAACTATAGAAGGTTCCATACGAAACTTCACAGAAAGAAAATTTGCAGAATTGGAGCTTCATTGGGATATCAAAACAACAAAATAGGACACTTCGCCATAACAAAGCAATATAACCGTTGGGGCCGATATATCCATTCGACTGCCACTCTGAACGGATCGAAAAACATTTATAGCTCGACACCAAACTGTTAGAATGCGCCATAATGGATCGAGCAAGAGTTAATGGAGGCTCATAACCATTGCAATCAAATTGTTACCGAGTTTCCTACTTATCCCATTGTGCCATGCACGAAGAAAACTTTTGCTGAACTAAGAATTCGAAGCCTGCAGATGGAACAAAGTGCATATAGTTATCATTGCAACCTTACTATTATTCCAGTGCAATCTCTAAGTCTATCGTGACCCCGATAATTTTAAATATGAGTGAGTATGTCCGACAAGCTCACTATTGTTGAAGAGTCAGTGACAGAAGTACTCATTGATTTAATGGCTAGTACAGTCATGTCGTTGTCTGAAGGTATCCATGCCTCATCCACTAGAGTTGCACAAGCATCCCCATCCACTACTCCAGCTGGTACATCCCAGCTAGCCAATGAGAAGAGAACTAAGAACAAATATGATATCGCGAATGCCAAGCTAATTTCGATCATTCTACCTACTTATCTACCACCTCTAAGAGGCATCATCAATCGTGACAATGTACCCCGTGAATTTGAGTATACTTTGATCGCTGCACACCTTCCAAAAGGGGTGTGCATAGTTCATGCCGACCAGGATAAGCTCATTGCATTGAAGTTTAGTGACTTTAACCTCGACGATAGGAATGTTTACATCATGCTCACCCCTCATAAGTATATGACGAGAACAAAAGGAAAGAACTCAAAGGTTATCACTCATTCATGGACCCAAAACCTCGCATAGTCCACCCTACTGAATGTTATGAATATTCCACACTTCGAACGACACCAGGAGGGGAACGCATGCATCAAGTTGCTGCTATCCTGCTACCATGGTGGATACTTGTGGTTGAAATGCCACATCACAGTGGATCCGATATTGATCAATCAGATCAAAGAGATAAGCATGCAAGGCCCCGACCCATAGGATTTCTACCTTGGAAAGACTGCAGATCGCGCTCTCTCCCAGAGGATAAAGAATACATACAGAGATGTAGAGAAGGGAACGTGAGGCTACAAGGTAGCCTCTATCCAGAGTGGCATAGTGCGCCTCACCTGTCAATTGTTCGCAGGGAAATTAGTTCGCAAGAACCGGACCACCCAAGTGACTGGATTTGTAGTCGACCTCGTAGGGAAGTGCGCGGAGGGCCTACATATGAATTGGGCCAAATACTTGGTCAACCAGTTAGAACTGTACCGTAGAGAAGCACAGGACCAAGGGTATGAGTTCCACTTCAATTGTCTTCTCATCCTAATCGCTTTCATCGCATGGGAGATGCTGGAAGGTGCAACCTTCCTGGACATCGATCCCTTTGAACCACTGACTATGAAGTTCAGTATGCTGTGGTACTCCAGCGACATGAACAAGCAGTGGAAATCCAATGTCATCTTCCACACTTATTACAACCAACTAAAGACTGCAATCCATTCTATGCCTTGTATAACCTCGAACACACTCCACAGCTTTAGGCCATTGATGAAATTTAGCACGGACCACCATTTCATCTATATCACAGTACACGTTGATGAGCATAAACAACAAATACAATCATACTAGAAGTTGACAGAGGATGACTTGGAAGAAATCACCAAGGAGTGGTCGACGAACCTCCTCATTTCAACAGACCCCACGAAGATCTCTGATATAGATATTCTAGAACCTATGCATGATAAAACTGGACCAAGGAAGACCAAGAAAGATGAAGAATGATGTAGGAACATCGTACAAAGCCAAAGCACGTGCCTAACCAAAGGAACAACTGGACGCGCAGATGAAGAAAAGGGTACGTTTTTATGAAAACGTTTTGAATTTTGAAATCTGAAGCATTAATGTAATAGCTAGGAGAAGCGTACTTACATTTATGTCTTGGAGATATGAACAGATCTGGAGAAACTACTCTCATCTGTCGGATGTAATAGGCATTTAAGTCTGTTTAATGAAAGTAGGTAGATTTGATTTAATAGATTAGACAATTTAGAAGCGTAAGATGGAAAACGGATATAGACACCCTCAGCCTTGTATCATTGAAGGGAGAACATTATTATCATTCATAATTCATAAGCTATAGAGCTGTAGCAGAGAGCTATAGAGAAGAACCCATGTACAGGAGCACTTGAGTTAATATATGAAACTTTTACTCAATTTTCATGGTGTTACGATGCTTACTGTTTACATTTGTTAAATGGTATGTTTATAGTTGTTTAGTTTCTCTGTTATGCATTTATCTCAATGCTATGTCATATGTATGATTTCATGTTGAATGTATGAAGTCAAAAAGAGAAGTAGAATGAGGTTCAATTGTTTCTCTCCCTGAGGATTCCTACAAGGAGTGCAATGAACGTTCGCAAGGTGTGCGTTGACGAGGGTCTGAGTTTTATCTCAGAATGCTCAGGAGAGATATCATTGTTCTCATACTAGTAGAAGTGCAGGAGAAGCACAAAGCCATGCAAGGTGTGCATAGGTTGGTGGAAGTATTAGAACTTATCAACCAAGGGGAAAGTTGAAGGATTACTTTTGCAAAAAGTGCACAGGGTCGAAGACTCAAATAATCGGAGGTTATTTTAAAGTTTGCCACAAGGAGTGCGAGTAGGGATCTTTTTGGAGGCTTGAGTTTGAAAGTGAAAGCTCAGGATAGAAAACACCTTTGAAGTGTTCAAAGGGAGACGGAGATCGAAACCGTCGCATAGAAATTAAGTTCAAGAGGGAGAACACTCAGTCCTTGGGCAGAAGCCATTGAGGAGTGAATCGGGTGGTCAAAATTCTCCATGGAGAGCTCGCGAAATCGCGAGGACCGTAGGATCTAGTGGAGCTATAAGGCGGTTAGGAGTTGGATGAACTCACCACCCTAATATCAAGAATCAACATGAACCATTGTTCGCGGTTCAATATGAGTCGTTGATCTTGTTTCAACCCATGTCGTTGGATCATTTCATGAACTCGGGGTTCATGAGTTTGGAGGGCAGACGAAATCCTTGGTTTCACGAAGTCCTGAGTTGCAAGGAGTAGGGGAGGATATCCAGACCGTTGGATCCAAGCCATGGGAGAACCGTTGGATCAGAACCTCCATGTGGTATCGCGTATCGGGGGTTTAAGGTTGAAAGGATTTATTTTTGACTACATAAGTCGTGAAGTGCCAAGCACCGAGGGCTCGTGCGAACACATGTCACATTCGTTAGTTGGGGACCACGTGGTTGACAAGTGGCACAAACATAGAGTGCATAGAAAAGGTGGAAGTAGGCGACATGTGGCATACATGCGTCACCTTGGCAGGGGTCAACCCATCGCTGACTTATCATGCTTCAGGATTTCGCAAAGGAGGAGCACGAGGGCTCAACACTCTAACTCATTAAGTCACGAGTTGTGAGTAGTGATAACACTTAGCCCTAGCCAGTGGTTATGTGTGGAAGACACTAAAAAGGAGGAACCATACTCGTATCACATCTTGGAGTCGAGGGTCTTCGACTCACGAACTCACAAGTTGTGAAAGGTGTTTGTTCTAAGGCCCAGTTGCGGTTGCATGGATATGTAAGGCTCACGCCTGGTGTTAAGTTGTGCAGGGAGGGTTTTCATGAAGGACCTGTGGATCGGATTCGTGAGGTTCCAATAGGGATCCGAGGGAGCCGCTTCGGCTCGAGGAGAATTTAGAATGATCTTCTGTGGATCACGGCTTGAGGTTCGGGGGTCTGCGTCAGTTGTAGTATCAGAGCATACAAAAAATTCTTTTCTTTTTGTAGCAGAGAGAAGGGAGAAAATTTTAGATCCATGCCACCGAGAAGAAGAGACAGGAAAATACCTGATCCAGCAGTGGAAAGAGAAATGCGTGAGTTATGTGCTAGACTTGATGCTATGGAGACAACACAAAGGCACACAGTTGACGTTGGGGATATCAACGAAGCTGGAAGCGAAAAGGAAGTTGGAAGCGAAAATGAAGCTGGAAACGAAGGAGAAGAAGTTGCAGTCGAAGATGTTGCAGAAGAACGCCTATTCAGGGTTGTTGCAAGGATAGGTGCAACGGAAAAAATGGGCATTCCAGTGTACGAAGGAAACTTGGATGTTGAAGAGCTTCTAGACTGGATTAGAGCTCGAGACAAATACTTTGACCATGAGGATTTCGAGGAAGACAAGAAATTCAAACATGTCATTACTAGACTTAAAGGGCATGCAACACTATGGTGGGATGAACTGTAGACTGACAAACGCTGTAAGGGCAAGAAAAAAATCAAAAACTAGGATAGAATGGTTGCAAAGATGAAAGCCAAGTTTATATCCAGGGATTATCAAATCACTTTGTTTCGAAGGATACAGAATTTGAGACAGAAGATGATGTCAGTGAAAGAATACACTGAAGAATTCTATAGGATAAACATCAAAGCAGGTCATCGGGAAAGTGATGATGAAAAAGTTGCTAGGTACATGAATGGTCTGCGATATGACATTCAAGATGAGATGAGCATGGTGACCATTCAAAATGTGGAAGATGCTTATCAGATGGCTCTGAAAGCTGAAGAGAAGCTGAGCCGGAAGCAAGATCAAAGAGGCCGAGGTAGAAATCAAAGCAAAGGCAAGACAATTTCCCAGGACAGAACTTAGAAACCTAAGGAAGAGGAGAAGAAACCTCAAACTCAACCAGAGAGGGGAGGAAGCTCACAGAGAAGGAAATATGCTGATAGAAATACTTTTCCTCGAGCTAGAGAAAGAGGAAGAGGTAGAGTAGGTGAAGTGAAATGCTTCGTCTATGGAAAAATCAGACATAAATCCTATGAGTGTTTAGATGTGAAGAAAGATGGTGGTGAAAATCACATTTCCAAAGATCAAGGATGGAATGTTGAGGCAGAAGACGCCGAGGGCGGAAGATCTTTGATGATGAGGAAAGTTCTCTTGAAGCCGAAGAAGGAGGCAGAGAACCCAGCCCAAAGAAACAGTCTGTTTAGGACTGCTTTCAAAACTAAGGATAGAGTATGCAAGGTCATAATGGATAGTGGTAGCACAGACAATCTTGTATCTACAGAGGTGGTAGAAAAGCTGGAGCTGGAGACTGTTGTACATCCAAGCCCATACAGAGTTTCGTGGCTACAAAAAGGACATCAGGTAAATGTCACTAAACAATGTTTAGTTGAATTTGAAATAGGAGGATATAAAGATGAAATATTATGTGATGTCATTCCCATGAATGTTTGTCATCTATTGCTAGTTAGACCATGGAAATATGACAGAAACGTGGTTCATGATGGGAGAAAGAACACGTACACCCTGGAGAAAAATGGTAGGACACACATGTTGCTGTCGATTAAGAACCAAGAGGTGAAAACAAAGCTGAGCAACACTGTACTTCTCATGAGTGGGAAGGAACTTCTTAATGAGGTTAAGAAGAAGAAAGACACACAATTTATTGTGGTCAGGAAGCCCAAAATTGTTTTGACCAGTACGAGAATAGATGATCTACCAGAAGAAATTTAGGAGTTGCTGGAAGAATTTGCTGATATAGTAGTGGATGAACTAACTTGTTCGTTGCCGCCTATCAGGAGTATAAGTCATCATATAGATCTTATACCTGTAGCCAGTTTATCGAACAAAGCAACGTACAGATTGATGCCGCAGGAAAATGAAGAAGTTAAGAGACAGGTATAGGACTTAAGGGACAAAGGATTGATTCAGGAGATCTTGAGTCCATGCATTGTTCCGACAGTGCTCAGCCCAAAGAAAGATAGAGGTTGGAGAATGTGTACAGACTCAAGGGCAATGAATAACATTACCATCAGATACAGATATCCATTGCCAAGGATGGATGACTTGATGGATTGCTTGAGTGGAGCAAACTTTTTTTCAAAGATTGATTTGAAAAGAGGATATCATCAGATTAGAATGAGAGAAGGTGATGAATGGAAGACAACATTCAAGACAAATGAAGGGCTATATGAATGGCTTGTCATGCCATTTGGCTTAATCAATGCGCCCAGTACTTTCATGAGGTTGCTGAATGAAGTCCTGAAGGATTTCATTAGGAAATTCGTCATTGTATATCTTGATGATATATTAATTTTCAGCAGGACAAAAGAAAAACACTTAAAGCATTTAGCTGCAGTAATGAGGAGATTACAACAAGAGAAATTGCTGATCAATATGAAGAAATCGTCATTTATGAGGACATAACTCATTTATTTGGGTTTTGTTATCTCTGCAAACGAGTTGAAGATGGATCCAAAAAAGATAGAGGCAATTAAGAATTGGCCATCACCGAAGAGCGTGTTTGAAGTACGAATTTTCCATGGTTTGGCTAGATTCTACAGGAAATTCATCCGAAATTTTAGTGGAATTAGCACACCAATGATGGATACAGTGAAGAAAAGACATAAATCTTTTGACTAGATGGAGGAAGAAGAAAAGAGCTTCAAGTTGCTGAAGAAGAAGATCACTAAGCAACCAATTTTGGTTTTTCCAGATTTCAGCAAGACATTCTAGGTCAGGTGTGATGCGAGTGGATTTGCAATTGGAGTGGTCTTGAGCCAAGACAATAGGTTGATCGCATACTTCAGTGAAAAACTAAATGAAGAAAAGATTAAGTACTCCATGTATGACAAAGAATTCTATGCAGTCATACAAGCACTCAATAAATGGAGACACTATTTGGTTGCCAAGGAGTTTGTTTTGTACAACGATAATCACGCTTTACAATTCGTGACTCGACAGGAGAAGTTGAACCAAAAACATGCTAAATGGGTTGAATTCATGCAGAATTTTACTTTTGTGATTAAGCATATTTCTGGAACTGCTAACAAAGTTGTTGATGCTTTGAGCAGGAAATGTTTGCTTATGCAGGAATTCAGAGTCAAGACTTTAGGTTTTGATAACCTTAAAGAAATGTATAGGGATGATCCAGACTTCAAGGAGGCATATGAGGCATCTAAGAGTCCAATTCTCAGATACAGAAGCCAATGGACTGAATACATGATCCAGGATGGATTATTGTTCAGGGGAAATCAACGATGTATTCCAAAATGCTCCATGAGGAAGAATTTGTTGAAGGAAAAACACAGTGGAGGATTGGATGGACACTTTGGTCATGATAAACAGGGATGATTTTAAGGATGGAAATTTATTTTAAAATGTAGAAACCTTTGTGAATCTTAGTAATCCTTCATATGCCAACTATAAATATTTGGCGATACTTTTGAAAAAATATTCAAATTTCTAAGGATTCTATATAGTTTGTATAACATTTTGGCGATTTTTAAGGTAAAATAATTTTATCCTATAGAATTTGGGTGAATCATTTTTAGAATAGTGAATTTTTTTTTGGGAAAAACCATGGAAAATTAGTCCGTGAGCGAAATTTAGCCCCTAAAATCATCATTGATTGATAAAATGTTCTCAAAGTTGAATAGTTCATATTATTGGCCAGGGATGAGAATGGATGAGAGGAAATTTGTGGATAGGTGCAGAAATTGTCAGCACACGAAGGGAAAAATGCAGAACATAGGGTTATACCAACCATTACCCATACTTGAAAGGTCGTGGGACACAATGATCATGGATTTTGTATTGGGACTACCAAGGAAACATAGAGGATATGATTCAATCTTTGTGGTAGTCGATAGATTTTCAAAAATGGCACATTTCATACCATGCCAGAAAACCAGTGACGCAACCCATATTGCGAACCTTTTTTTCAAGGAAGTCGTCAGACTTCACGGTTTGCCAAAGAGTATCATGTCTGATCAAGATACCAAGTTTGTAGGACATTTCTGGAGGACCTTATGGAAGAAGTTGGGGACAATTTTTTCTTTTAGCTCAGCGTATCATCCTCAGACAGATGGATAGACAGAGGTCGTAAATAGGAGCTTGGGAGATTTGCTGAGGAGCTTAGTGACTGAACACCACATTCAATGGGATCACATTCTGCCACAGGCGGAATTCACTTACAATGATTCACTCAATAGAAGCGTAGGACAGAGTCCATTCCAAATTGTATATGGAATGTAGCCAAGGGGAGTTTCTGAATTGAAAGAGTCGGAACAAAATGAATTCAGGAGTGCTAGTGCAGAGGACTTTGCAGAAGGGATGAAGGAGCTTCACAACCGAGTTAAGGAGCGATTGTAGAGTTCAATTCAAGAATACAAGCAGAGAGCAGATCAACACAGGCGAGAACTTCAATTTGAAGTTGGTGATCTGATTCTTGCACATCTAAGGAAGGAGAGGTTCCCAAGGGGAACATATAAAAAAATGAAGATGAAAAAGATTCTACCATGCAAAGTCATAAGAAAATTTTGGGCAAATACATATGAGATTGAATTACCTGATGGGGTCGAAATCTCACCGATATTCAATGTTGCGTATTTGTACCCTTACAGAGATGAAGAAGCGGGAGCAGAGGAGGAATAGAAAGAGGTTCAATGGACAAAAAAAATGCCTGTATCTAACAAGCCAGACATGGAAAGTATAATTGACAAGAGGATTAGCAAAAAGACCAGAAGAAAGGAGTATTTTGAATACTTGGTCAAGTGGAAGGGACATCCAGTTGAAGATGCCATTTGGGAGGATGAAGCAGAAATTCAAAAGCATGGATAGACCGTGCAAGAGCTCATGAACAGGAGTTCATGAAAATTTTCAAGCGAGGGAGTATGATGCAAGAGAATCGTACAAAGCCAAATCACGCGCCTAGCCAAAGGAACAGCTGGACGCACAGATGAAAAAATCGGCACGCTTTTATGAAAACGTTTTGAATTTTGAAATCTGAAGCATTAATCTAATAGCTAGGAGAAGTGCACTTACATTTATGTCTTGGAGATATGAATAGATCTGGAGAAATTGCTCTCATCTGTCGGATGTAATAGGCATATAAGTCTGTTTAATGAAATTAGGTAGATTTGATTTAATAGATTAGACAGTTTAGAAGAGTAAGAGGGAAAACAGATATAGATACCCTCACCCTTGTATCATTGAAGGGGGAACATTATTATCATTCATAATTCATAAGATGTAGAGCTGTAGCAGAGAGATGTAGAGAAGAACCCATGTACATGAGCACTTGAGTTAATATATGAAGCCTTGACTCAATTTTCATGGTGTTACGATGCTTACTGTTTACATTTGTTAAATGGTATGTTTACAATTGTTTTGTTTCTCTGTTATGCATTTATCTCAATGATGTGTCGTATGTATGATTTCATGTTGAATGTATGAAGTCAGAAAGAGAAGTAGAATGAGGTTCAATTGCTTCTCTCCCTGAGGATTCATGCAAGGAGTGCAATGAATGTCCGCAAGGTGTGCATTGACGAGGGTCTAAGTTTTATCTCAGAAAGCTCAGGACAGACATCGTTGTTCTCATACCAGAAAAAGTGCAGGAGAAGCACAGAGCCATGCAAGGTGTGTGTAGGCTGGTGGAAGTCTTAAAACTTATTAACCAAGGGGAAAGTTGAAGGACTACTGTTGCAAAAAGTGCACAAGGTCGAAGACTCAAATAATCAGAGGTTATTTGAAAGTTTGCCGCAAGGAGTGCGAGCATGGCTCTTTTTGGAGGCTTGAGTTTGCAAGTGAAAGATCAGGAGGGATAACACCTTTGAAGTGTTCAAAGGGAGACATAGATCGAAACCGTCACATAGAAATTATGTTCAGGAGGGAGAACACTCATTCGTTAGGCAAAATCCATTGAGGAGTGAATCAGGCAGTCAGAATTCTCCATGGAGAGCTCGTGAAATCGTGAGGACCGTAGGATCCAATAGAGATGTAAGGTGGTTAGGAGTTGGATGAACTCACCACCCTAATATCAAGAATCAACATGAATTGTTGATCATGTTTCAATATGACCTGTTGATCTCCTTTTAACCCACGTCGTTGGAGCATTTCGCGAACTCGGGGTTCGTGAGTTTGGAGGGTAATCCAAATTCTTGGTTTCACGAAGTCCCGAGTCACGAGGAGCAGGGAAGGAGATCCAGACCATTGGATCCAACCCATGGGAGAATTGTTGAATCAAAACCTTTGCGTGGTATCACATATCGGGGATTCAGGGTTGAAAGGATTTCTTTTCGACTGCAGAAGTTGCGAAGTGCCGAGCGTCGAGGGCTCGTGTGAACACGTGTCACATCCGTTAGGTGGGGACCACGTGGTTGATAGGTGGCACAAACATAGAGAACACAGAAAAGGTGGAAGTAGGTGACAAGTGGCGTAGATGTGTCACCTTGGAAGGGGTCAACCCATCGCTGACTTATCATGCTTTAGGATTTCACAAATGAGGAGCACGAGGGCTCAACACTCCAACTCGCGAAGTCGTGAGTTGCGAGTAGTGCTAGCACTTAGCCCTAGCTGGTGGTTATGTGTGGAAGGCACTAACAAGGAGGAGCCATACCTATATCACATCTCAGGTATCGGTTTTTGGAGAAAGAGGAGTCGAGGATCTTCGACTCACGAACTCGCGAGTTGTGAAAGGCGCTTGCGCTAAGGCCCAGTTGTGGTTGCATGGAGATGTAAGGCTTGTGCTTGGTTTTAAGTTGTGCAGGGTGGGTTTTCATGAAGGACCTGTGGATCAAATTCGTGAGGTTCCAATAGGGATCCAAGGGAGTTGCTTCGACTCGAGGAGAATTTAGAACGATCTTGTGCAGATCACGGCCCAAGGGTTGGGGGTCTGCGTCAAAGAAGCTCAAGATATCAACAGTACCTTGACAAAGACTGCTTCTATCTCACCTGAGAAAGAAGGTGATGGTAGAGAGATAGATGGCACCGAAGTCGAACAGAAGAAAGGAGAGGTCACATTACCTAGAAACAAAGAGGACCCCTCCAGGAAAAGGAAGGTTTCCCCCCAGAAACCTACATCTCAGAAGAAAGTGAAGGAAACCAGGACTAAATTTGAGACCACCCTAACCTCAGATGACTTTGATTTCATCGTTGCTGCACTAAACGATGCTTTGTTGGAGATAGCAGAGAAGAAGGAAGCCAAGCAGGAGGAGGTGTTCAATCGGACCAAGGTTGAACTTCAAGAAGTGTAGGAGGCAGTACAGTCTAGCTGTGTAGTTTCTATCATGCCTTTGACAACAAGAACAACAGAACTAGGTGATGAGCCAGCTCAATTACATCAGATTGCTGATACAGTCGAAGCTCACCTTCAACGAGCACAGGAGGAGATAATGCAAGCCACCCAAGCTTTGACACAAGCATAGGGAGACCTACTAGAACAATGCAGTAATGAAGAACAAGAGAAGATTGCCATGCAAGCGAAGTTTGATGAAGAAAAAGACCAGATTCATAAAGAAAGGGAACAGTTTCTCGTAGAGCAACTCAAAGTACAGGAAAGGGTTCACAGAGCACTTTGCTCTATGACAATCATCAAAGTAAAGGCCGAATAACGAGTTCCACAACAGGTGGCACAACTCGAAGAAGTAATCCAACAGCTCCAGCAACGTATAACAGACTTGGAGCTTCGCACTATGCCCGAGACCCCTCAAAATGTACGAGACCAAAGGGAAGAAACTGCCCGCATCACAATGGATAGATTAAAAGCTCTTGCCTTGGAGTGCAAGCAACTAAGTAACTAGAGAGAATAGACATATGAAAACCTTACAGAGAATCCATAACTATGGGTGCTGGAGTCGTAGCTCTAGGAAGCAAAACAACATACGCATATACTACAGGCGCAACTAAAGGCCCTGTCAGCAGTAGATAGAATGAAGAGATCTCACGAACAATGCACAACTCAGCAACAGATTCATATGCTTCAAATAAAAGTGATGTAAGTCACTCAACGAATCCAACCTGTGCAAGATAAGGCATGCATGTTGCTTTTTGAGATTGAGAGCCAAGGAGAAGAGCTCGACTAGGTCATCCTCATAGTAGAACAATGCTTGGAAGGACTAGTAAACGACGCAGTGATCCCGACGTTCACCGAGCAAGAGACCATAGTAAAGCAACAAGTCGAACTAGCTCGGGCCAAGCTCGAGGCGTTCAAGGTAGAATTCATCAGACCAGAGTGACTTGGGGTGAGTCACAGATGAGTGTTGGGCACCTGTTGGCCCTTGACTAAGTTTTGGGAGTTTCTTGGTCATGTTGACCTATTTTGGGACTTCGAAACCCTGTCGAAGGAAGAGCACAAGACGAAGTGGAGATCATGGGATCTCGACCCCTTTTTGGGTTTTTGGGAATATGTAATGGGATTGAGATGTCAACCCATGGGTTTACCCATATTTAGGCCTATTTTGTATGTATAAATAGAAGGATAGGCAATGTAAGAAGGAGTCGAATAATATATCTATGTGATGTAGGCTAATTGCCAAGAGTTGGATCTGTGTGATCAAGGTTTTGTGCATTCTCTGTAGACTTGCAAAGCTCAGTGCAAGACCTTGTGTGAGACTATAGAAGGATTTGTGCTACAATGCAAGGAAGAAGGATCTAGTGAGCTACGCAGATATTCTATCCCATGCAGAGTAAGGGTTCTTGAGGCTCTATTCTTGTAACCGATTGACCGAAGAAAATAAGGAAAAAGAGTTGGTGGACGTAGCCCCAAGGTTGGGGTGAACCATGTAAACACTATGTTAGCTTGCTTTGTGCTTGTCTTTATGTGTTTATGTCTCCTTTTGCTAAGTTTTTTGAGATGATTAGATAGATTTGTTTATGCTCAGTGCTAATGATGTGTAGAATGTTAAATCTGATATACATGAATATGCTCAGTGCTTGATCAGTTAGATCTGACCTATTTATTGATGCTAAGTGCTTAATACAATATATTAGTGCGGATACTGTGAAGCCCTGTCTTACCAGTGAAGTGGTTATTGATTATATATTGTGGAACCGACGGTGCTAAGTTCTCTATTAAGCTTTATAATCACAGATCTGTGTCCCAGCTAAGGTTGCAGACACTTGAGTCCTGCAGCTGCCCCTGCCTCTACCTCAGGTGAGACTTCATCTACTTCGCAGGTGTTGCCAAAATGGCCAGTAGTTAGGGTTTTGTTGGTGTGTTGTTGTAGCATTGAACCCTGGGTTTTCCCCTGTGCCAACACTCTCTCTCTCTCTCCACT
>JZKD02S0425656.1:34252-46395 GCA_000966675.3 Picea glauca
ATACACTCAAACACTCCTTGTCCAACCCCCCTCTCTTTATTTCTCTTCCCCCCCTCTCACACTCACACATTCTGATCTGGATTTTATGAGAAGAATGAAATGAATACAAATTATTAATAGGTTATTAACACAAAATAACAGAGATATAGTAAAAATAATTTTCTGTTCAATAAGAAAATAAGCTGAAACTATAAAATGTAGTAGAAACAAGCTTGCCGGAATGGTGGTGGCTTATCTCTGAGAAGAGATGTGACGGCTACGCCCATTCGCAAGAAGATAATTACAAAGAGGATCTGAAGGCATTTTTACAATAAACAGGAATGCCAAAAACCCTAGACATCCAAAAACCTAACCCTAGGAGATGAAGTGCCAAAAGTCATGTGGGCCCCGTTTGGGTAAGTTAGTACATCAACTTCCTAGGGTCGTAACTTTTGCATACGAACTCCGTTTTAGGTGTATGATAACCCATTGGAAAGGTTTTGTCTAGGAGATTCATTTTTGGGGATAAATTGTTACTACAACTTTCATTTATAATCTCTATCCCAAAAAACCTTCATTTAGTCCCTCAAAATGGCCCTGGAAGTTAAAACTGCTAAAAATAGTAAATTGCCAAAATTGCTAGAAAACTATTTTGAGCCAGTTGGAAAAGGTGGGTGGCCACCAATATCCACCTAGATCAAATTATATCTCTAACCTCATCCTCCCTTTATCTCTCCCCCTCCCTCCCACTATATCTCCTCTCTTTCTCTCCTACATCTACCACCTCTTTCTCTCTCTCATTGTTGTTAGTCTCAGTATCACTACATCCCCTCTCCTCTACTCTCCCCCCATTTATCTCTTTATATCTCTCTACCCCCCCTTCCCCTCACACTCAATCACACCCAATCTCATGATATATATTATATTATATATACATATAATCCAATATTGATTCGTGGAGTGAATACACAATTGTTGTCAATCTATGGAGGGTTAACTTCTAGGCCATTAGATCACAGGAATACCATTGGGTCATGATTGTGAAGTAAAGAACAACCTCAATAGTCCATCTCAACTAGTGATTAATTCATATTTGACGATCATCAAGGCTTCGAGGGGATCAATATTCACCAGCGTTGTGGGAATTGGAGATCAAACTGTCCATCGAGGACATAGATCAACAGAGGAGAGTGAAAGAACACATTGAATTTGTAAGGGAATTTTTTATTAGGAGGTAGTGTGCTTTGATCAGGATCGTCGAATAACTCAACTATGTGTTGGCATAGGATCTATGCACACATTGGAAACAAAGTTAACGAACTATCATGTTGAAATGCGCAAGCCATATATCTCAGGATGAGATTAAATTGTGATCGTTGATCTGGGATAGTGTTGAAGTTATAGTTTGTGCCCATTTGTGTAGCGCTTGGTCACAATCTTCGTTCATATGGAGGATAGATCTGAAGAGTAAGCGCTCAGTAATATCGGTTGCAAGGTAAGCACCTTTTATTCTGCTATGGTTTTGAGCTCTTAATCATATGAGAATGGGAGTGCATGGGTATGAAGAAAAAAACAACATGTGGAAACGTGTTTATTAGCTAGAGAAAGATGGAGGACATAAACAATCCCTTTGAAGACTCCCATTGAAAAAAAAAAATCTGATTTTATAGGATATAGGCCCTGGTGGGGCTATCACCATATCAAGTAAATCTCCCAAACCCAAAACTATAATCAAGCACTTTTACATGTGCATGTAGAAACCCAACTGAGCTAAATATGCACAATGATAAAAAAAGATCCAAAAACACAATCTAAAATAGAAAACACCATCTTCCAAAAAAAAAAGAGAATCCTTGCCCCAAAATAAGAATAAAAAAAATTAGAACTTGATTGCTCAGACCATATATAAATATACCAATTCATTGTAGCCATCTGCGAATTATACAATGGAACTTGAACTTGGGTTAGCATGTACACATTACTTGTAAATGGGTTTCCAAATGAAGCATAAGGAACAAGTGTCATAAGAAAGGATTATTGTTTATATTCTCCCAACCAAAGAAATTAATCAATTGAGTGTTGTGTGTAAGAAAACAATGATTGTTATGTGTGGGGATTTGTGCAATGAATAATATAGGGGCATTGTAATCAATCCAACAAAGAAATGTTACTATGATATAGGGGCAATGTACCTATGGTAGAGTATCAAATAAAAAATGGTATTGTTGATAACAATAGAGCAATGAGTTTATGAGTTGTGTGTATATCATTCATTCAATGGAGATAATGTATAATGTCACTATGCTAATCATTTATAGAGAAACCCACATTATACAATACACATATAAATTAACATGAAGGACAATGATTTTCCCCTAGAAACCCAATTTGGGAAAGTCGGCGTTGAATGGCAATCCTCAGTCTATTATTATTGGATATACAAAGAACTATAGAGTATCATGACTTTCTAGGCCATTAGTAGTCTACTCTACAGGAAATTTCAAAATCTCACTACCAAGTTTTTCCAAAGGAATCCATTCTTCATTCTTTTGCATGTTTTTATTCACTACATGGAGATTTTGCTACTAGAAATGAGAAGTTTAGGCATCTATGTATCTTTAGCTCCTATTTTGCAATGCTCTCTTTAGCTCTTGTTTTTCAATACTTGTTTCTTTAAATCACATGGGTGCATACAAATCTTATCCACATGGTTTGGTTTGGAAAACATGTGATTAATTGCTATCCAGAAGAATGTCAAACCTTGGTGCTCATTGGTTGACACAGATGGACGTAGTAGTAGGTTGGTTCATGGATGAGCTAGTTTGGGTGCCTTTACACATCACAAGGCATGGAAAAAGCATTTGGTAAGATTAGGTTTGTTGCGACATCAGGTTACAAGGTTGGACAATCATGCCTAACCTTCATACACTCATATTTTATTTTACTCTTATTATTTAACTTATAAAAGGAAAAATAACATACATTTCAATATCCTAAAAATACCATGTGTGAGTTGGATGAGCTTAGTGTACCAAAAAATTCTTCATTTAATCTAGGTTTTTCATTAATGAAATATGAGTGGGCCTATATACCTAGTTGTCTAAAAACAATGTCTTTGAGTACCAATAATTGAAAACATATTTTTCTCATGATATTTAACACAAAATGAATTCTTTGTGAATGAAAAGAACAAGCTAATGAAGGTGTACCCCTTCTAGAGATGTAATAATATGAAACAGGAGCAACAAAAAATTAATAAAATCTCCACATAATATTACTTAAAAAAAACAACAAAAATAAACTTAAAGTTGATTGGCAGGGGATCACCTTAGTTTTCCTTGGTTGATTGATTCAGGTTTGATTCCTCGCTTGATAGTTACCAATATAGTTCCTGTTAAGCATTACAGGAGGAGATATACCTTTTATTGAAAATGAGGTTGTCCTGATTGATCACAATGAAGAATACATCAACACTTAAGGAATCAACAAAATAATATAATAAATTAACAAACATTTTTATGACTAAATAATAATTAAATAGACTTGAGTGCATGAATAACTAAATGAGCTCCTCTTGGTTTTGATAATAATTTATTGGAGTAGTCTAATCTTGGAGGAAACCTCCCTTGATTTGACGAAGCAACAACAAATTCAACATTGACTTTGTTGTTGCTCTGTTGGATCAAGGGAGGTTTGCTCCAAGATTATCCAAATCCTAATTTATTCTCTACTGAACATATCCAACCACATGAATGTGGAATCTCTTATGGCCCTCACCGCCCCTGCCCCCAAGTCACGTTCAATTCCTCAGTACCCAATCTATCTACTAGAACATCGTTTAAAGAAACACATTAAGATTCATGCATAGACACCATCAAAACAACAAATTCATGAAGAAACATATGTGGTTTTGAATAGCATATAACATTTATTCATTAAAATATAACATTCATTCATTAACATATAACATTCATTCATTAATCACATACACAAAACAATTGAAAACAACACATTTAGATTCATGCATAGACACCAACAAAACATCAAATTCATGAAGAAACATATGTGGTTATGAATAAAATATAACATATAACATATAACATCCATTAACATATAACATTAATTCATTAACATAGATGTAATATTCTTCATCTCAAAAACATTTATCATAAAAAATATGGTTTAGTATGTTTCTAAATATATAACTATATTACAATCATTTCCTTTTCTGTTTCTTCATTTTTAATACGTATTTAGGAAGGACGTATTCAATTATTTCTTCCCCTCTAGTTTGTTTGGCCCCTCCATGTCTTACTGACAACCTCATCATGTACTCATGGCGTCCAAGCTGCTGCAATGGGGGGCACAGATCATCTACTACAATAAGAAAGAATTGTTAAATTAGTATTGTTTATTATTATTATTACAAGTATTTCATTAATAAAAATAACATCAGAGTGTTCTTTACCTTCTTCAGTAGCGGAGGAAAGTAGAGTAGTTTGGGATGTGGACATATCTTCCTCTTCTTTTCTGCCCTCATCCTCTACATGCTCTAGAGTTGAAACATGGAAGTTTATAATTAATACAATGTTTTCAAATAAATGTTGTTAATTATAATACATACAGCATGAAATACTTCCAATATCGAGTTGCACACCACCTTCATTGTGTGGCACTCCACCGTCACTTGGATCTGTCCCACTAGTGCTGACATTTGTTTCTTCATTGGTTGTAGACTGCTTAAAAAAAACAAACACATTACTTTATGGATGAGAATAATAATCAATAAATTTTATTTTTTATTTTTTTTATACCATGTGGTTCACGACACCATTGGTACTGACTACATCCATGTAATACCTCCCCCAAATCTGCGAGAGAACATGGGAGGTTTGAGCATTTTCAGAATATTGGAGCTCGACAACAAGAGAATCTAATAGACCCATTAAGGGCACAACATGTCACTTCAAGGAATAAGATGGAAACACTCCTCCGCATAAACCACTTAGGCTAAACCCAATTGACAATAATCAATAGATTGTACAAGTAAAACAATTTAAATAATCTTGGTTGATTTTATGTACCTGTGTATCTATTTCAGTGATGGAAGGTTGTGTTTGTTGCAATCTTTTTTTGCGTTCAACCATGAAATCATAGCCTTTTTCGAAAGCAAGCTTGAGGTATTCCAGTGTTGGAGCTTCTTTGAACTCCAATCCATGCAATTTTGCATAGGAACATGATTTTTTCTTCTTCTGTGCAACTAATTTAAATTTTTTAAGGATATATTATTTGGATGCAATTGATTTTTTTGTACTTACAATTCTTTTGCACATTTTCGAGTAACCACCCAGGCCAAGTTTGTGCTTCCAATGTTTTTCTCTCTTGGTCGCAGTGGCTTTGGATGTGTCTGGGACCCTGTATTAAAACTTTTCAAAACCGTAATTAGATGTCACAATGAAAATAAAGCATCATAATTACATTATTAGAAGTGTCACATACCTTTTTGAGCAGGGTGGTGTCTTTCCTTTGTTTTTATAGCGTCTTCTCCTTTGCATAATCAATTAGGGCATTCCACTCCCTCTCTGGAATAGTTGGAGGAAACTCATACTTAGGTTTATTTTGTAGATGAACCCTATATTGGTTTCGTGGATGTTTTAAATTCTCACCTTCTTTTGAGGTGACTCAGGATTTGTTGAAGGTTCCCTCACCGAACATGCGAACCAAATTGTTAATGAGTTGATCTTTTAAAATGGAACTTTGGAGATTCCACCTTGTGTGTATGGTGGCCCCAAAAATATCCAAAGTCAACTCATTCACGCCTTTATAAATAATATTGTTTCCTACAAAACGATATTATCGTTAGTTTAAAATAATCGCACATTATACAGAAATTTCAATTAGATTGTACATAGTAATTAAAACACTTAATTCTTAAATAACTGGAAGCCTTTGTATTTTCATGGGGATCATGTCATCTTCTATCAAAAAGGTAATCAATAGTGTTCTTGTTCTAGTGACACAGGAAGATCCAGGAAAGCATGCTTCAATATTTCCAATGTCACCTTCTGCATCCACAAGATCCCCTTCACATTCTGGCGTGTGAGGGGGTGCACTAACGACATCGAAATTGGTGGGTTTATCAATATGACTACCAATATGATGTGGTTTCATTTTACTAATGATGTTGGTACCAACACAAGGCTCTACACGCACATACTCGTGATCTATTACTCGCAAAAACACCTGTAAAAATAATGAGTTTTTTATAAAGGACTTGTATGAGTATAAAAATTAAAATCCTAAATAAATAAATGGGATAATTAAATATGTTGCTTACCCCATATTGGTGAATCTGATGCATCGGGAATTTAATTATTTCATCTTTCTCTTGTTTCCGTGATTCAGTCATAATCAAATAAGTGAGTTCCATGTTTAATTTTTTAACAAGCTTCTTTGTTGTTTCCATAGGGGTGGTAGATGCATAAATTGGTTCTTCGGTAAGGTCTTCCTTAGAAGGAGGTGTGGACCATGCTAAGGATAGTTCCTTCCCCCTGTCACCCTGGGAAAATGTATGGAAAATAAAGTTAGTTCATGAATATTAGGCACGGGACAAAAACATGGCATGCTAAAAACATCAAAGTAAAGAGTGACTAAAGAATAGAAGGACTGATTTGTGTGGACATTGCAGTGACTTATAACATGCGTGAAAATATATTACAGTAAATGATAATCATAAAATATAAGTCATTGATTATAGGTTGGGTAAAATAGTATATGTATTGCCCCCATAATAGCAATGTGTGTATCTATTCTATTAAAATTGTAATCAATCAAAAAGTCCTCCCCTGGAGCTATTGATTTTATTGCACATACAAATACACGATTTCCATCACACCCCTCAAATACACAATTGGGTTGCTTATTTGTGGTCGCGGGTCATGTATTTTTTATAAACCATGTAATATTCCCCATTGTTTTTGGCCTTCCATAAATATACATCGATGATACTTTATGTTGATCATTTTCTTTTAGCTATATATAATTTGCATCCACACCATATCTCCACATACATTTTGTATATTGGAATAGCCGTATCGAATATTTGTATATGTAATAGGGTCCAACATACTCTGTCAATTAATTTATTCCTTCGTAACAGACCTTTATGCCATCCATTGAAAATATCCCCAAACCATGTAATGACGATGGAGCAATGTGGTATATCCTTTCGTTGACACAAAAATCAATGTTTATTTGAGGAAGATCCTTGGGTACCCATCATTTCACTAGATGTTTGTACCTCAAGGGCACCTCAATGTCATCTATGTTCTCATCATCATAACAAGATGAATCCCCTTTAGCAAGAAACAATTCCATGCGTCTGTCAAATTTTCTTCCGATCTTCTCACCTCTAATTGATCTCGGCCTATTATACCTACTAGATGTCTCTCTTTCGACCTCTATTCTACCTGAACTTACCTCACTTGATGAAGGAAGATCTGAAAAATACCTGTTTGGTTGTAGATCCTATAAAACTCCATCAAATGACACAAACAATTAGCGAGTGTCAAATGTTGAAAATAACAGTCTTTTAGAAAAATAACAAGCTTAAGAAGAAAATTAGTATCCACTAACAGAGGGCATCATGAAATTCATTTGATCTTTATTCATCCATTTAGAGTGGAAATGGGGCATCTCATGGCATATGGCCTTGCCAATTAGGGAAGAATTTTATTCCAATAACATATTGTAATTGTATAGGAATCCATTGGACTTCCACCTAAACTATTTAATACAATGTGTAGGCGTCTTTAGTGGAAAATTATTCATGTTTTTTAGTAAAAATGACTAAGGTGTTTTGGCACATTCAAGGGCGATGGGATATCACTTAATGTCAATGCTTTTCTTCTTCAAAGAAGAACTGAAAAAATCCCTTAGCTAGGCTATAGATGTCATGTCCCCTCCCAAATGACCCCCAGAGGGGAGGGACACATTGGCTTAGGCGTATCCCCCTAAGCCACAATCCCAAGGGTAAGGGGGAGCCACATGTACAAACTAAATAAAAATATGATGATCCAACTTAATAATAGTTTTTTTGAGTTGACTTTATCCACCATGAACAAGAGAACCAACCTGATTCTAGCCTCAAAACTAGGAGGGATGACTTTAACCTTCAAGGAGAAATCACGCTAAGAAAAGGATATAAATAGGAGGAAGATTCATTTGACAAGGGGTAACTTGAATTTGATTGGTGATTTTATATGAAACTAGGAGGCACTACCTCGGTCCTATAATCAAGTTGTTTAACCCATTTTTCTACTGGGTTTTAGTGAGTCTATCTCACCCTATCTTATTGCACTTCAATTCTGGCAACAATCACCCAATGTGGAGGTTTCTGCTAAGGTCGAGGGTTGGATTTATTACCTAGGCTTCCATAGAGAAATGAGGGAGGGATGATCCTGCTACTGATTGGTGGATTGTGCATGGGAGGGAAGATTGGACACACTCTAGCACATTCTATTCATATTTGGTTTCGATGCTTACTTGTCTTCTTGAGGTGCCAAGGCCAATGCCAAAAAAATGGACTGCAACAATTTCCATGGTAGCAACTTTAAACGTTGTCAGAAAAATCCCTGGTATCATTCAATGTCATTCAAATGAAATTCGTAGGAACTTCATGACATCGTCTTGACAACCTAGTTGTACTAATGCTACAATGGCTTCCTCAAATCAGTCTTTTCTTTTGCGGGTTCCTTGGAAAATCCCTTTTTCTCCTTTAACACGATAGGACCAAGGGGTAGGTTCGTGGCCTAACACACAATTTGTTTTTTCCTGAGTCTTACTTCCTTCAACATACAATTGAAGGTTGTGACCCTGGTCTAATCCCACACCCAAATCTTGGCCATAGATCCTCAATCCTAGGCGTAGATCTTTATCCACTGAATATTCCAATGGAAGGACGATCTAATGGTTTTGTTTTAATCAACCGTTGTGATCAATGTTCTACGCGTCTCCAACATGGTGGCATGTTAACATATTTTCCACTGCATGCATTAATCCCGGAATGACATGTCACCAAATCAATCGTCGATCCAGATCTAAAGCGTGACCTCTCCAAAAAATTAACGATCAAGCAACTTCAATATGTGGTATGGAGCTGCATCGTTGGATATTTTCTTGTCTCTGATTGACGATGATGATTTCAATTCATCTACTCGATCAACGATAATTAAATATCTTTGATTTAAATATGATCAATGATCAACGGTTGATATCGATACCTCATTCTACTCTTTGACAAATATGATCTGACGATCCCATTTCCTTTGCTCTAGATCCGACGGTTGAGGACTAACGTTCCTGTACAATACACTTCCAATTTATTTAGAAACTTAAAAAGAATCAAATTCCTTGCTGGAAATATGACATAAATCATAGATTTGAAAGGAGCGGATGATAGATGGCGTTCATGTTTCAACTTAAACGATCTTTAATAGAGTTACTCTCGTGTAAGGTGACATCACCAAGAAATACGACCAAAGAAATGTGTCAGGATGATAGACCACCTCGTGACTTAACGAACTACTCTCAATACCATTTTATCATTGCGTGTAGTGCATTTAGTGAAACCAGTCTCCATTTTGAAACAAACTACTAGTTTTTAGGTAAATAATCATGTTTCCATTTAAATATTTGTAATTAGTCTTGATTTTAGCTTAATTAATCATGTTTATAAATAGTTTAATAGAAAAAATCCCGAAAACCACATTTTCATTTGTTTTCTTGTCCATATTCAACCGTTACTCTTACGAGAATGTGGAATCTTTGTCAGAGAACAATATTATTGCTATTTTCACCGTTAAACCTAAAATTCATGATAGTCAAATATTTCGGGTAAGATCACATATACCTTTGTTATTACTTGATTAGGAAAATGTCAAAGCTTACAAAAGAAAATCAACCAAAAACCATACTAAATGCATAAGTCTGTTTAGATGATAGAGATGCCTAGATCTTTGATCCTAAGGTCTCATTTGATTTATTTGAACTGCATAAATTGGCCCAAACTAGGTATACAAAGTTGAATGATCTTTTCAATACTTGGGGTTCAAACCTAGCCCTATTTCTTGTCTCGCAAGTGTATAATTTCCATGAATTTGTGCATTGGTGTGCATATAGACACAATGCTTCTACCAGAAGCTTTGAAACTAAGTATGGAACATTATTTTTTGATATTAAGCCCGGAACTATTTCTCATATGCTTAGGGCTTCTGAATTCAATGATGGTCAGGTTTTTAACGAAGAAACCCTAGCAACCAATTTCAGACAATTTGGTGTACATGAACATCATTATTTTATCCAATCTTTGATGAAATATAACATGGGTATCTTCCGTGAACATGAGACCTACCAAACCAGTGTATTTGTCCCAAAAGTACAGGAAATTATATGTATGATATGCTCAATTTTATGGTATGACTATGATGAAATTACTGATATGATTATTCTAGGATTTCTTAGAACACTTTTCCCTCCTACTACCCAAGTAATGGTCAAATCCTACATTGCATAATTCATATCATAATCTTTTCATGAGTAGCTTAAGAATTTTCCTCTAAATACAACTTTTCATTCCTAACCATATTTAGTTCACTTACTTCTTTTTAAGAGACTGCAAAATTTTTGGAGTTTGTACTTGGAAACTGAAAATGATGTTAGGGAGATTGCTTCAATTATTAACTAGACTCCTATATTCATAAGTTTTGGAGTTACTTCACACACACCTAGGTTTTATTTTTCCTAAGGTTTTTCCTTGTTTATTAGTCATTATTCATTCTCTTATATTTTAGGAAGAATATTCCTCTAGGGAGAATATTCTCTTCAATTTTCACTTCAGTTTGATCAGTTGAGTGGAATATAGATGCTACATTGGGATTATCACCATGCGGCATTGGGATCATCACCAGCTAATGAAAATTGTCCTTGGGATCATCACCAGACTAGCGCATTACTCATGATTCCCTAATCTCTTCCTCACTTCACTATGTTTCAGTTGGTTAACTGAAGACTGATAGACTAGCCTTACATTGTGAAATCCTTTTGCAATCTGATGAAAAGTGGTGACCATAATGCATAACATTGCTTACATGAATATATGACACCTGGTCTTGTAGGAAATATAGAAGCTATTGCAAATTGGTAGTTCCAAGTATCTTGTAAATATGTCAGTTCTATATGAAATAGGAAAGATAGAGGGCGGGGCATTCTGTTTGCAATGGATATCGGTGAGTGCAAGCTAATGATGGTCTATCATGATGCATTAGTGGCAATGAAAACCTGGAAAAATAACAATTTGTTAACTTCGAGGGACTATTCAAGGTACTTTTGCAATGAATTTGAATATGGTGTAAGAAAATAAACGTAAGAAATTGAATTATCTTTTTGAATATACAACTTTTATTCATAGACATTGTGAATAAATGGGTCAAATTTGATTTTTTCTAACAATGGTATCTTATTTTTCCATCAAAATATAAGGTATATGTTTTTGTTCGTGCAAGTGTTGATTATCGTAACGATGTAATTTAATTCCAAAAACTTGTATACTTGTAGATAATCCGGTTTTCTTGTGCAGAGTATATTTGGAAATTTTTAATATCAATTTTATATATTTTTTAAATTATCAAAGTTATAGTAGAAATAAGAGAGGTATGCATTCTAGGATTTTGATATAGGTGAAGACAAAAAAAGATTAAAAATAATAAACAATATTTATTTTTAAAAATAATCATATATTTGAAATATGCATAGCTGACTCGATCTATGTCTATAGTTTTGTCAACAACTGAATTGTTTAGCCTATAGAAAAATAACGTCAAAGATAGAGATATAGAGGGGTATTCACAAAAATGGAGGTTTTTATCAATTTGCAGACCAACCACTAGGTTTTTCATCTAGAACCTAAATACAAGCCAACCAAGTCAGCATACACCTTGTCAATCCTGCCCCAAAAAATTGAATTCGAAATAACACACACATGCTCTAAGATCGTGTATTCTCTCTAGGAATGTGCACACACTCTAGGAACATGCACACGCTCTAGGAACGTGCATGTTCTCCCAGAAATAATTTCTTTCTATATCTTTGTCCTCCCTCTCCTACAT
>JZKD02S0425656.1:62928-74037 GCA_000966675.3 Picea glauca
GTAGGAGTTGGGAAGCCTCAGCACATTGTGAGTGGTAGCTCAGCCTTGGAGGCGAGCTGAGGAGCTAGTGACTCTCTGGTTGTGTGTGGTCCCTTTGCGGCTCGGGGGGCTGAGGGGGAAGAAGAGTACCCCTAGCGTTGGGCTGGGAGGTACCGGTGAGCTCATTGAGGTCGGCAAGCAGGAGCAGGAGCTGCAGGAGCGCGGGGTCATCTTTGAAGCAGGAGATAAGGCAAGGTATGCCCCTCTAATTTATAGAGTAGAATGGTTACTGTCTAGACTTGTAGTTCCATGGTTATTGCATAACTTGTCTATAAATTGTAGCTTCAAGGGTTATCGTTATTCTGGCACTTGTTGTTGTGGTTCCAATGGTTGTGTTCTGGTGATTTTACCCCGATTCGTTCACTATGGGCGAAATCATGGGCTGGGCGTTTTCTTCTAATTTACAGAGGGAATTCGGACGTGGACCTCTCGTTGTATGATGCTATTGTCTTTTGATACTAAAATTCTTTCCTTTCGCTGTTACATTGCTGTCATTCCTTGAGAAAAAAAAAAACAAAAAAAAAACTAATGTCTCTCGTTGTAGTTGCTGGTATTTAGTTTCCGGAGATCCGTCCTTGACTCCCGTGGGTTGGGGCAGAGGCGGCATTGTTTCCTTCGTAGGTTGGATGATTGCTGTGTAAATTTATTGAGGTCATGGCCACTACGAACAATGTTCTCCCTTCTTCTTGATATTTAAAGAAACCAAACCGTGTCCTTTACCCTCGGCCTGCTCGTTGTGTACAGCAGCGCAACACCAAGCGTCTGGAACCCTTGTGTAAGGTTCAATGTGTAAGATCTCCCAAGGCTGGATTTCTTGTTTTATTTATACAGGAGTTTACTGTGTCGTTCTCTTAAATGTTTTACCCTAGAGAGTTTGCAGTGGGCGATTCTCGTTCAAGTATTAATTATAATCAATATATAAGTTGGCCCTTCCACATGGACCAACACGGTTCTCCTTCCTTCCGTAAATCTGGACAAGCCAGTCCCTGCAATTAGCCCTCACGTTAGGTATTCCTTCTTTACCACTGGACATCACAATCCGTGCAAGATAACTTGATACACAGTACAGAGATTTCCGCATAGACAAAAGGGTACTCCTTTTCTTCTGTAAAATTGGACCACGCCGTCCCTGCAAATATTCTTTATGTTTAGTATTTTTCCTTACCACCGGACAATGCAATCAGTGCAAGTCGTCTCTGTGTATTTGCTTTTGATTTCCGCAACTTTACTGCAATCGGTATAGGTACGCTGAGAGATATACTTTTCGCCCTTGGGTACAGTAAGGATAGAGACCTGGTGGTTGCTAATATTCACGTTATATAAGCTGTTAAATGCTAATCTACATGAAAATAGTTGCAGTGCGCTTTTCCTCATCGATTTCCTCACATTTTAGGCATGTGGATAAATTTCTAATGGTTGACATCGTTGAATTAAATGGTTTCTGTTAAAGTTATATATGTAAACGGCTTAATCGTTTTGGTTGGATTAAGTGACTTTTCGAGAAAATTTCCCTCGAATTTATATTAAGTATAAATTCGTATAACAAAGACACTGCTGTAGCGAGAAGGACCAGACAATAATTAGAACCGATCCCTTTCATGTAAACCTGTCTCCACTGACGATATCGCACAGGTTGGTTTCCATCCATTCTAAAGGATTAAAAGAATTAAGCGTTGAAGATTTCTCACCAGTGAATTTAGTATGAAATTTCGTTAATCAAATAAGAAATTGACTTGCCCTGTCGGATAATTAGGAATCGTAAGAATGTCCGATCTCCCACTACCGCATCGTCTGAAATCAACTATTTCCGTCTACCTCTTTTCTGATAGTTGACAGTTATATCTTTAGCCTAAGGACGTCGCTGTGATTATTGGATGATTTTATATCTTGTTTTCTTCACTGTCTCCGAGGAACTGATCACATAGCTCGCTGCTCTTTAGATGTCCCTGCCCCACAACAGAACAACTATTGTAGGTTGTATTGATCGATTTAGTTGCGTGGCTGGTTGACCGCTGCTACTTTCCGCCGAATTCTACCTACTGCGGCCTTGCGCTGTAAAAGAATTATATTGTATATAACATTGTGAAAACTGTCAGGGAAAAAGGAATATCATGACACCAGTAAACTACATTAATGAGTAGACAGTGAGCGGCTGGATTAAATCATTGAATTTTGTTATTAAAATCCACATTGGAGGGATCAACACCAGGGCTGGAGGTGTCTTGGACGCGTGGCTCTCTATCATTAAATTTTACAAGGCCCGAGCTCTGGCTGAAGCAGCGTGTTAACACAACACGCCAACCAAAGGATGTAAGCGCTGGGAATAAGAGAGCTCTACTCCAAGTGATTAATGACTTGTCTGACCTTAGGAGGTAGGTGGGTTTCTCAGCCAATGACTCATCGGGAGGAGGCAATAGCGCTGCAGTTGGGGAGTAAAACTTACCGGCCATCAAACATATGTCAACCGCCCTAGGTGCCTGCGACTGGCCTCTTGACATTCTCACTCTTTTTACACTGGCAATAACCTACCCCAGATTAATAGTTGATTTTTTAGGGTTTGCTTGCTCGGGACCTTGCTATGCCGCGTACCATCTTCCTTGGAGAGACATTAATTTAATAGAAGTCGAGTAAGGGTTAAAGTCAATTCAATTTCACTCCTTTTAATTTTTATGGGTAAGGGATGGCAAGACCTAAATTAAAATTGAAGCGCCCAATACCTGGTGATAATGGTCGAGAGATTAATAAATTGAATTTTCAATATTAAATTGATTTTAATGTTATTTCAATGATTTAATTGTTATTGCGAACGCTCATCGAAAACGTTAGTGTAAGGGTTAAAGGTTCATTGGTCTAAATTGTTCATTTCAAATGTCCCATGATTAATTCGAATGTTGCTTTACATGATTTTAATGCTCACTGAATTTAAATGTGTTTTTATTGTTAAAGGTTTATTTCGAACGAACTTCAATAATTTTAAAAGTGTTCCATGAGTTATGGGTGGATTGCGAACGCTTATCTAGAACGTTAGTATAAGGGTTTAAAGGTTACTATTGGTCTAATTTGCAATGGTAATAGTTGTTTAAACTGCTATGTTGATATTGATTAATTTGAAATGTTAAAGATGAGGTTTAATTTCAATGTTAATTTTTGATCAAATAGAAATGCTAATAATGTTGTTTAATTTGCAAGGTCAACATGTGTTTAAATTGCAATGCCAATTTTGATTATATTGAACTGATAATGATGATGTTTCCTTGCATTGTTAATATGGATAATTGAATGTTAATGATGATGTTAATCCCAATGGTAATAGTTGATTAATTTAAAATGCTGATGATGAGGTTACATTGCAATGTTGATAATTGTAAAGTTACTGTAAAATATGGTAATAAATTGGAATTGCAAGGTTAAGTAATTGAGGATTACCCTATCATTATTATTGATGGAAATGTTAATAATTGTTGATTTGCATCATTAAGTAGTTGATTGCAATGTTCATATTATTGATGGAATGTGAATGCTGGTAGAATTTCGAGGTCAAGTAAGTGTTAATTCGCAATATTCATATGATGTACTGGAAGGGTTAAGTCTAGTGTAAGTACAATGCTAAGTAATTGTTCGCTTATCGTTCATCGCAATATTAATAATAATTAATGGAATGTTACGACTAGTTGAATGTTAATGATTATTGTCATGTCAATGTTGAATTAGATTCTTTTTAGTCGCCATGGATGGTAATGCCTGATGTTAATGCTCTAGGGCAAGTGAATGTTAATAATAATGGTTAAGGAGAATGTTATTATTGGCTAGAGTACAAATCAAGCAAGGAGGTTGATTATATGCGTAGAGTAAGGAATGCCGACTTTATTTTTGTTCCGTGTTAATTATTAGGAGATGGTAACGTTTATTATAAATGAGGATGCTTAAGTGGCATTGTTAAAAATTGTTAAATGAATGTTCAGGACGATGTTTGATTGCAATGATATTATTGGCTTAATTTGAAGTTATTGGTTGTACCCTAGGATAAAGTCCCTGTCGGATAATGGTAAGTATTGGAACTTTTGGTCTTGATTGAAGTCTTCGGGTCCCCATGGTGGTTGGTCGATTGAGTCCTCCTGACTTGCATCTCCCGTGGAGGTCACGACTGACCCTGATCTGTAGTACCCGGTGGTATGGTATTGCGTAGTAGGTTTGTGTCGGGCTGTTTAAAGGCACAGTTCCACTACTGCGACTCTACTGTTGGATTCCTTCATTCTGCGACAGTACTGTGCCTAACCCCTGGTGTCTTTTCTGCTCACAAGTTGCTAGTCGCTCCCTTATTCCCAGGGGCATTAGTTCTGGTTGCCACTATGATATGTCGGTCGTCTTGAGTAGGTTCATCTTAGTTGCGTCTTGTTGGTTCGAGTGGTGATGTAGGGTCGAGGGGGTTGTTCTTCTACACACACGCACACACTTTAAACAACAACAAAAAAAAAATTGCACCTGTTGTCAGGGTAGTTGTTCTTAGCTAGGAAGGTTGTTACAGTATAAAAATTAAAATCCTAAATAAATAAATGGGATAATTAAATATGTTGTTTACCCCATATTAGTTGATCTAGGAGGATCCTCAGGTCCATAAAATGCTCAAATTTTGATGAGACCAACGCCATTGCGTCCGGCTTGTTCTCCCGATTCTGGCCATATATTTACTTTCTCAAACGGACGTTGTATGCGAGAGTTATCGTACTCTGTCTGTTTTCCCAAATAGGCAAAAAGTCAACAGGTCTAGTCAAATGATGACATCATCATGACATCAATAGTGCTGACATGGCAGAGACAAGTGGTAGTCCAACAGAAGGTGACTGGTCAGTGACAGGGATCCAACCAACAACTGGAAAATGGCATTTGTTTGTTAAATGGTTGGGTGCCACGTGGCCTAGTCATGGGCTACCATGTGGCACCATGGTATTGGTTAATGGTTAGTGGAAAAAGTTTTATTGGAGTCCATGGGGTTTGATTCCATGGCCTCTTGGGTCAGCCCAAGCCTTTGAAAAAGGTCCCTTTCCAACGAGCCCTTGGTGGTGCTTGTAACACTAAAACACAAAATAATATAAATAAAGGTGATAAAGTAACATGGGGGGCGCCCAATGGATAAACCTCAGCCCTAGTTTTGAGGAGAATCCCATGAGACTAGGGGGGGGGCGCTCCAAAAGGGGCTTAGCCTAGCTAAGCGCCCTCCTTTTTAGCTTGTGATCCTATGTAGATGCCTAATGACTAGGATCCAAGGGCGCGCCCAGCCCAAAAGGGGCTACTCTGTGTATTTTTGTTAAAAATGGGTTTTTTAACTTTAGAAAAGCCCAGATTTCACTGGTTTTGGGATATTTTGGCCATTTGAAGGGGGATTTGATCCCAACAAGAGGCTAGATCTTTAGGGGAAGTTGGGCTTCTCTTTTAGGTCCTAAATAATATAAATTTAAGGATTTTTGAGCTTGAGGAGAGGCTTTGGTATGGAGGGAAATTGAGGAGCAACATTGTAAATTTGTCCATTTCTCATGAATTGAGGGGCATTTTGGTCATGTTGGAGAGGAGAGTTTGGGAACATGATTGGATCTAAGCAGGGAGTTCTTGCATAACAGACCAAGAACATGTTGTAACAAAAATAAATCCAATGTAAGAGAACTTGAGCAGTTTGACGAGAAATAAAAAGAGGTCCTCCACTTGGAAGCGGGCCCAGAGACATAGCCAAAGATTGGTGAACTCTGTTAACAACTTTCTTGTCTCCTTTTTCTTTATTGGTTGCTATTATTCTCTCTATTATGCAGCATGATTGATGAGGCTGATATTTTTAAATTATTAAGCATCTAATAATCGTCATTTTGTTAAATTACATCTTGATTTTTGGATCATTAGTGAATCTTATGCACCAAGAATTTCATTCTTTCATCTTTCTCCTTTGTCCACGATTCAGTCATAATCAAAGAAGTGAGTTCCATGTTTAATTTTTTAACAAGCTTCTTTGTTGTTCTGATAGGGGCGATAGAGGCATAAATTGCTTTTTCAGTAAGGCCTTCCTCAAGAGGAGGTGTGGACTATGCTAAGGTTGGTTCCTTCCCCCTATCACCCTGGGACAATGTATGCAAAATAAAGTTAGTTAATTAATATTAGGAATGGGACAAAAACATGGCATGCTAAAAACATCAAAGTAAAGAGTGAGTAAAGAACATAAGGAATGATTTGTGTGGACATTGCAGTGACTTAGAACATGCATGACAATATATTACAGTAAATGATAATCATAAAATATAAGTCATTGATTACAGGTTGGGTAAAATAGCATACGTACCACCCCCATAATAACAACACATGTATCTATTCTATTCAAATTGTAACCAATCAACAACTCCTACCCCGGAGCTATTGATTTTATTGCATATATGAATACATTATTTCCATCACACCCCTCAAATACACAATTGGGTTTCTTATTTGTGGTCGCGGGTCGTGTACTATTTATAAACCCTACAATATTCCCCGCTATTTTTTTCCTTCCATCAATGTACATAGATGATCCTTTATGTTGATCATTGTCTTTTAGCTGTATATAATTTGAAGCCACATGATATCTCCACATATTTTTTGTATATTGGACTAGCCGTATCCAATCTCTGTAGATGTAACAAGGTTTGACATACTCCATCAATTCAGTTATTCCGTTGTAACATAACTTTATGCCATCCATGGAAAATATCCCCAAACCATGTAATGACGATGGAGCAATGCGGTATATCCTTTCATTGATACAAAAAGCAATGTCTATTTGAGGAAGATCCTTGGGTACCCATCATTTCACTAGATTTTTGTACCTCAAGGGAAACTCGATGTCATCTATGCTCTCATCATCGTAAGAACATGGCCCCCCTTTAGAAAGAAAAAATTACATGCATCTATCAAATTTTCTTTTGATCTTCTCACCTCTATTTGATCTCTGCCTATTAGACCTACTAGATGTATCTCTTTCAACCTTTATTCTACCTTAAATTCCCTCACTCGATAATAAATATCTGACAAATACCTGTTTGGTTGTATGTCCTATAACACTCCATCAAATGACACAAATAGTTAGCAAGTGTTAAATGTTGGAAAAAACAGTCTTTTAGCAAAACAACAGGCTCAAGAAGAAAATTAGTATCCACTAATAGAGGACATCATGAAATTAATTTGATGTTCATTCATCCATTTAGAGTGGAAACGAATCATCTAATGGTATATGACCTTGCCAATTAGGGAATATTTTTATTCCAATAACATATCATAATTGTATAGGAATCCATTGGACTTCCACCTAGACTAGTTAATACAATGCAGAGACTTCTTCAATGGAAAATTCTTCATGTTGTTTAGTAAACATGACTAAGGTGTTTTGACACATTCAAGGGCCATGGGATATCACTTCATGACAACACTTTTCTTCTTCAAAGAAGAACCGAAAAAATCCCTTATCTAGGATATAGATGTCATGTCCCCTCCAAAATGACCCCTAGAGGGGAGGGACGCACTGGCTTAGGGGGATACCCCTAAGACATAGTCCCAAGGGTAAGGGGGAGTCGCAGGTAAAAAAATAATAAAAATATATTGATCTAACTTAATAATAATTCTACTAAGCTGACTTTGTCCACCATTCATAGGAGATCCAACATAATTCTAGCCTCAAAACTAGGAGGGGTGACTTTAACCTTCAAGGAGAAATCACTCTAAGTAAATGATATAAATAGAAGGAAGATTCATTTGACAAGGCACAACTATAATTTGACTAGTGATTCTATTTTAAACTAGGAGGTTGCCTCAGTCCTATAATTGGGTTGTTTAACCCCTTTTTCTACTGGGTTTTGATGATTCTATCTCACCATATCTCATCACAATTCAATTTTGGCAACAGTGACCCATTGTGAAGGTTTCTACTAAGGTCAAGGGTTGGATTGCTTACCTAGGCTGCCAAAGAGGACTAAGGGAGGGACGCGCATGGGAGGGATTGCAACCTTGAATTTGATTGGTGATTCTCTTTGGAAGCCTGATTCTAACACACTCTATTTGTATTTGGTTTCAATGCTTACTTGTATTCTTGAGGTGGCAAGGCCAATGAAAGACAATGGACCACAATAATGTCCATGGTAGAAACTTTAAACTTTTTCAGATAACACCCTGATATCATTCAATTTCGTTCAAATAAATTTCATAGGAACTTCATGACACCATATTGATATCCTGGCTAGACCAATGCTATAATGGCTTCCTCTAATTAGTCTTTGTTTCTGCGAGTTCCTTGGAAAATCCATATTTCTCCTTTGACACGATAGGTCCAAGGTCTAGGTTTGTGGCCTAACACACAATTAGATTTGGCTCGAGCCTTACTTCCTTCAACATACAATTGAGGGATGTGACCCTGGTCTAAACCCACACCCAAATCCTGGTTGTAGATCCTCAATACTAGGCATATATCTTTATCCACTAAACAATCCAATGGAAGGATGATCCAACAGTTGTGTTTTAATCAACAATTGTGATCAACGGTCCATGCGTCTCCAACATGGTGGCATGTTAGAAGCTTCTCCACTGCGCGTGTTAATCCTGGAATGACATGTCACCAAATCAACCAATGGCATAGATATAAAGTGCTACCTCTCCAGAAAATTAATGATCAAGAAAATTCAATATGCGCTATGGATCTTCGTCATTGGATCTTCTCTTGTCTTCGATCAATGGTGCTAATTTCAATTCGTCTACTCGGTCAACGATAATTAAGGATCGTTGATATAAATATGATCAAAAATCAATGGTTGATATTGATACCTCATTCTCCTCCTGTATGAATATGATCTGACGATCCCGATACCTTCGCTCCAGATCTGACAGTCGAGGACTAAAGGTTATGTATAATACACATTCTCGCAATTATTTATAAACTTAAAAAGAATCCAATTCCTCGCTAGAAATATGACATACATCATAGATCCGAAACAAGTGGATGATTGACGACGTTCATTTTTCAACTTAAACGAGCTTTAATAGAGTCATTCCCACGCGAGGTGACGCCACCAAGCAATACTGCTAGAGCCTCATTTTAGGATGATAGACCACCTCGCGACTTAATAAACTACTCTCAATACCATTTTATCATCGTGCACGTTGAATTTAGTGAAACCACTGACCATTTTCAAAAAAACCACTGGTTTTCAGGTAAATAATCATGTTTCCATTTAAACCTTCGTAATTAGTCCCGATTTTATCTTAATTAATCATGTTTATAAATAGTATAATAAAACAAAAATCTCGAAAAACCCTTTTTCATTTGTTTTCTTGTCCATATTTGACTGTTACTGTTATGAGAATGCAAAATCTTCATCAGAGAACAATCTTATCGCTAATTTCATTGGTAAACCTACAATTTGTGGCATTCAAATATTCTTGGTAAGATCATAGATACCTTTGTTATTTCTTGACTAGGAGAATGTCAAATCTTACAAAAGAAAATACACCCAAAACCATACCAAATGAATAAGTCTCTTTAGATGATAGAGACGCCTAGATCTTCGATCCTAATGTCTCATTTGATTTATTTTAACTACAAAAATTGTCCGAGACTAGGTATATAAAGTTGAATGATTTTTTGAATGCTTGGGGTTCGAACCTGGCCCGATTTATTTTTCCGCAAGTGTATATTTTCCATGAATTTGTGCATTGGTGTGCACATAGATACATTGCTTCTACAAGAATATTTGTGTAAATGTGTTGAACCTACACAGAATATATCTATCTAGAAAATACCACACACATTTGCAGAGAGAAATTGAGAAAGAAGAAGCAAGAGAGAAAGAATGGAAGAATTCTCATTAACTGTATTCCACACTCAAAGAGTGAATACTTTTCAATAGATATAGGATACATGAGTAAATAATGAGACATAGTGGTGGTCTAGATTGATATGGATGCACACCAATAGTTACGGGAGTAAACGACCACCTAGTTTAGTCTCTTACGCAGTTACGGGAGTGAACTGCCACCTAGTTGAGTTAACTAGTCAACTAGTCTTCAGTTAACTGATTGAAAAAAGAATAGTGAGGAGTTAACTCAGGGAATCAAGGCTAATGCACCAGTTTGGGGATGATCCCAAGGCAAGGTCGAATTAGCATGGTGATTATCCCAATGTTGCATGGTGAGAAAACCAATGTAGCATCTAAACTCAACTCAACTAGTCAAACTAAAGTGTCAACTGAAAGAGAATATTCTCCCCTAAAATATAGGATACTAGATAATGTCTAATTATGACTAATAAACAAGGAAAAACCTTATGAAAAATAAATCATAGGTGTGTGTGAAGTAACTCCAACACCCCCCCTAAACATCACTATGGTGAAAATAAAGAATGGGTCCCGACAACGAGGCCATGTTAGGTACCCAAATATAAAATTTACACTCAAATAAAGTGAGGAAAGAGGGAAAACCTAATGGGAAATCCCCCCCCCTCAAAGTACAATGTATGTAAAAAAAAATAAAAAAGAGAAGGAACAAAAGGCAGTTGCTAAGCAACTGTGTCCTTCACTCTGAGAAGACCTCGCAACTATGCAAGTTTGTGCTCGTTGAAGATTTTGTTGAAGATGTAGATGTCTGAACGGATCTAATGAAGTATATGAATCATAGATATGTCCACATATATCCACTTTATCTTCTTGTAATGAATAATATCCAAATAAAGTTTGGATGAAATTTTGAAAACCGTGCGACCGTTTCTGGAAAAACGCTGAAATTTTGTTGATTTTAAAATGATCATAACTTTACTTCCCAGACTCTATTTCGGATGATTGTTTTTTTGAAATTGGATATTTTCTTGAGAGGAATTGAAATATCCAATTTGTTTCTGCAAATTGTTCTAAAAAAAAATCAGAATTGAGTCTGATGTGCGCGACTCCCTTTTTGTCTCTTGAGATGCATGTATTGTGCATGGAAAAGTGTCTGCATGTGACTCCTGAGATGCATGCCATATATATTCCACATGAATTTCAGAAATAAAATATGAAATGGAGTAGACATCATCTT
>JZKD02S0425656.1:80374-132001 GCA_000966675.3 Picea glauca
TGAGAGCTTGCTCAAGCAACAGACTGATAGGATCGTCTGCTCCATCATTTTTCTTTTCTTCCGCCATTGAGGGTTTCTTGGGTGTGTGAGAGAGATTGTCCTCAAGAGAGACAAGATCGATACCCAACTTGATATACTCGGACCTCGTCGGGGACATGCATTGAAAAATGATCAAGAGCAGCCTGCTCTGATACCGCTGATTCGGATTATTTTCGGCACGAAATGAGAGTGGAGATATAATAAAGAAATGCACAGAGATATCCTGTATATCCAGTAATATAACAAAAATATATTAGAGATGCAACCATAAACACATAGATACAGTAATACATGATTTCTATTAATGAAAGGAATGTACAGAGACTGTAAAAATATAGAGTGAAAGACTCGCTAGAATGGTGGCAGCTTATCTCTGAGAAGAGATGTGACGGCTACTCGCATTCACAAGAAGATGGTTACAATGAGGCTCTGGAGGCATTTTTACAATAATCGGGAATGCAAAAAGTCCTATACATCCAAAAACCTAACCCTAGGAGATGAAGCGCCAAAATTCATGTGGGCCCGTTTGGGTAAGTTGGTGCATCAACTTCTCGGGGTCGTAACTTTTGCATACGATCTCCGTTTTATGCGTGTGATAGCTCGTTGGAAAAGTATCGTCGAGGAGATTCATTTTGGGGGCTCAATAATGCCTTTGAATATCATTGAGAACCTCGATCTCTAAAAACCTTCATTTAGGCCCTCAAAATGGCCCCGGAAGTTAAAACCTGCTAAAAATAGTAAATTGCCAAACTTGCCAGAAAGCTGTTTTGAGCCATTTGGAAAAGGTGGGTGGCCACCGATATCCACATGGATCAATGTACCATTTGACATTGATCAAAACTAATTTGAAGGATTTAAAGTCACACTCAATTATATCATCCAAATACCCATAGTATTGATTTTCAGAGACTTTTGGATGTATGTCACTTCTAGAGGAAACATTAGCAACCTGAAATATTGCAGTTATCCCACTATCATATGTTTTCATCTTTTCATCCAACTTTTTGATGCTAAATTTGTGGCTATTTCACCACGTAGCCTTGTGGTGTTTCAACTAAAATATGTCAGACACATAAAAAATGCATTGTCAATTGATAAACATATTGTTGAGGGGTCCTAAATCCCTTTAACTCAACAATAGGAACCAAACCTACCACTGAGTCCTAATTAGACTCTGCAGTGTTTTATAGTGGAATGGTTCTCTAGATCTTATGATCTGGCCAATTAATCGATGGGATTTATGTAGTGATTTACAGGATGTCTTCTTGTGAAAAATCCTCTTTCAGTTTGAACGTTCTCTTTTTTGTATTTTCTCTTATAGGTGAGTATGATAAAAGATAGGTGCTAGTATAAACCAGCTGGGTAAAGGAAAAGAGGAAAAACTTAACTATTGAAGAAGGTTCAGCTCAAGATAACCCTCGTGCTCAAGCATGCAGACAAATATTTTCACACCTATGACAAGCCTAATACTAATACATCAACTTGCTGGTATTTCAATTATTGACTGAGATATAATTATCGAAAGAAAACATAAATGCAATAAAATGATGGCAATAAAAATAATTTCCTTAGCTCTAATCACTAATCACACATTAAAACAATGATATTTTTTCCATCATTAGAGATAAGAATTATAAAAATATTGAATCATCTAACTTATCAATAGATTCAAAAACTCTTACTCATTACAACATCCATTCATGAGATAAAGTCAGAAGTAATTCCTCCTTATGATCCAATCACACATGCCTTTGATGTAAAATAGAAACTTGTCTCCGGTCCTAAACAAGACTTCTCAATTAAGGTAGTTCCGAAATAGTTCTTTACAATTCCAAAAATGAGGGTCTTTGAAAAAACCATTGACCCCTACTAACAAGTCTATCCTTTTATTTATAACAAATTATTAACTAAAATAACTATCAAAAGCGCAAGCTAAGTTAAAAAAAACATCGCCACATGTCAATTTCATCTCTCAGTATTCTAAGAGTCATCAAATGGTTTCACTTGAGTGGATGATTCTTCTCATACTCTGACCATTTGGCGAAGAGTTCCTTGCATGTGTTGGCATACGAGAATCTATGTTGGTCCCTCGGGGCCAGAAGGATCTCCTTTATTTCTACTACCCATGCCCAATACTTGATTACTTTAACACTTAACTGCTATAATACTGCCCGAGCCTTGACCGAGTTCTCCATGAACTATTGTACTTGTCTTGGTGGCATCTTTTCCACCTTTCTTATCTCTGCATTCCACACCAAGTCTTGTTCTGTATGTTGTTTGACTATGTCATGCAAGTCGACAAAATCCTCAGGTGTGCTGAATTTTGGGAGACCGATGTCTCTCATTCCCCGATCGATATTGATCCAACTTATTTCGCAATCGACCCATTTCTCTTGAACCTCTTGTTGAGGTTATTAGGTCATCTTCACCCAGTATTCAACCGAATTCCTTATACGATTGATGCTACTATCCCTTAGTGCCCAGATGTTGTGCTCTTGGGTGTCTCGAACCTTTTGAACCGTGCTGATGTAATCAATTCTTTCCACCACTTGGTGAGCCTTCTCATACCATATTTCCATGCATTTCCATGTCACTAGCACCATAAGGGTGTATTCTTGGAAGTCGACTATCCCTGCAGTGAAAAGGTGCCACTAACTTGTGAATTTACTATAGGAATCTTGGAATTCGCTTCTCAAAAATACCATGGCATGTGTGGAGTCCTGATAATATTTCTCCAAATGGCGTAGATGTTCCAAATCCTTTAGCACAGTAGACAACTCCTCTTAATATTTCCTTGCTCTATCTAGGGTGGCATATTAACTGTAGCTATACCATAGTTTAGCGACTATGCAAGAAAATTGGGTGCACATATATAAATTATAACCAATGAATTGACAGACTTGGATTCATACCTCTGAAGTTTGTTAAACCTGGTTTAGATAATCAAAGAGTCAGTGCAGTCTTGTGACGCTCAATTTTCTCCTTCGAATGCTCTGGAATTCAACTTACATGTAGAATGATTTTTTTCAAAACCGTTCTAGATATTTAAATAGGGATGAACTTACCTTGTCGCATGATCCATTCAATTCGGGTTATGAGTGTAATTTCATCAAATCTTCCCCCAGATCTTCGGAGATGTTTAAAATTAAATTAATCGTGGGTTGATGACATAGGAGGAGGTGGTAATGTCGTCTATCGACGATTTCAAAATGTTGTTATCTAATCAGCGAACAATGTAGCAACTAATGAAGGATCAAGAATTAACTAGTTCCTTAAATGTCCAAAATTCGATTGTATCTAATGCTGCAAACGTCCCATCGTTCCACTCTTTCAGTTGGTGGATCGAGGGTCAGGATTTTGTTGTGAACATTTTTGTTGATATCCCCCTGCAAAAGCTTCGACTTCGATCGATGTTACCGTACAACACTGGCATGGAAAAGCTGACTCGGAGGTGTGACTAGGTCCTAGGGCATCAAAAATATGACTCAGGATAAAACTAGACTATACGACCCCCTTACGTGGTAAAGACACGTGTCATTCGAGACCAATGACTTCATTTTCTCATGTTAATCAGAGTCAGGACTTTCTTTGATCCATACGTTCTAAAACCAAGTCTTATGCCAAAAAATGTCCAGGATCGGCGATAAATTTACCCAAGTGCTCTTGGATCGGCTCCCTTGAAAAAATCCCGATGCCGAAAACACATCAAGGATCGGTGATAATTTTATCGTGGTCAAAACGATTGTTGTAACCTTTTTGGATTTCCTCAATCGTGATAAGGTGCATCAGACATCGACTATCGATGATTTATTTATGTCCTTTGTTAACGTATGTCTTTCTTGTATTTGGTCGATGCCGAAGGGGATCGACTATCTCTCAAACCTTTATGCGAATAATTTATGAAAACCAAATCTTCCTTTTTCCGATGTCGATGAGGATCAATGGTTGATGACTATTGTGTTTTTGTGGCTCCTTTACATGAATTATTTCCGACGCCAAACCTGAGCGCATTAGGTGTAGTGTTTATTTGTCGATTCTTAATTTGGGTGTTAAGGTCTTTTAGACTTGAGGTTCCACAAGTTCAAACAAAACTAACTAGGTGATAAGAGACATGGAAAAAAAAAAATATAAACAATTTCCCAAAATTAAATCGAGTCAGACAGTGAAGAAAACAAGTGGTACCCAAAAAGTGACAAAATTTGATAAGGCCTTTAGGGTGTGTTGAGTGCTCAACACATATTTATACTTGGAAATTATGCAAAATAAGAAAACAATCATGCCATATAAATCAATATAATATTCAAAAAAACTAAACAGTATGGGTGAATATGTTTGCTTGTTTATCTTTTAAACCATATGCTAAATAAATTTCCCTCTGTGTAATATTGGTATCTCCTTTACGTTTAACTTCTTTAACCAATGTAGCCACACCATACCATCATAACCTACCATTATTAGATTGTATACATTGTTCAATCCATACCTTCATCCAATCAAGATTGTTTTCAATGTATAAATGTATTGCATCCCACTCTCGACCAGATGTATTAAAATAAAACAATTCAAATATAATCAGTTACCATGGTATGCCGTCATAATAATGGGTTATGCATGAAGACTAAAAATTAAATAAGTACAATATAGATAAAAAATAAAAATTCAAATGTATCATAAATATACACCACCTACTTACATGTCACTTTCCTCATTCTACCTTTTCCCAATAGGTGTCCCCCTTTAAATTTGTTGATATTGGAGTTGACATCCCATATGAAATCCACATTATTACTTGCAGCTATTTTAGGAATATATTGAGTCATATAAACCATGGTTTGATATACCATATATCCCTCTACCATAGAACCCTCAGGATGTTCTCTTTGTCTAACCAAAGCCTTCAATGATTTCAAGTTCCTCTCAACTATCCACATTGACCTTGTGTGTATAGGTCCACACTTTTCGATCTCCTCAACTTGGTGTATGAGGTAGTGTTATTGTGCATTGAAAAATATTGGAGGTATATACTTTTGCATTTCACACATTATATGAGGAATTTGTCTCCTCCAATACTTTATATCTTCATTATTGATTTCTTTAGATGAAAACCATCTACAAATGATGCAAGCAAATAGTAGGTTTCAACAAAAAAGTATATAGTATTACATGACAAGTAAAACACATGAAGTCAAATATAAGTTGTACAACAAATTGAACAAATTACACTTTGAATATAAATCACCACTTACTTCATGTATTTTCCAAGATCATATATAACTTGTTTGATATTGTTTTCAAAGTTGTCTGGGAGAGATAGAGGTAGAACATATGGTAACAAAAAAAATTAATCATTATTTATTCCAAATTAGTAGAAAAAAAAACACCAACAACATGTTTCACCAATATATATACAAATATATACACCAGAATAATTAACTTAATGAAGGGATGCCGAAAATGATTTTTTATCCCACCTAAGTCACCATTCTTTGTTAGGATATTCCTTATGTTTGAAGAAAATCCAGTTGGAAATTTAATTTTTTTAATAATCTCTTTTACATCCTTGCTTTGTTGATTTGTCAATAACCATGGAAATATGAATATATTTTGTTCTCCTTCACTATTTGAATGAATCACATTTTTCATTGCATGATTCACCTCCTTAATGTCATTACAGATCTTGACAATTTTCTTTGTCACTCCTTCCATCTAAGATTCACCATAAGGTTTGTGTTACATTCTTCCCGATGTGCATTGTATCAAACAAATAAACAATTTGTAGGTTATCATAGTAGGGGATCCTACTTAATTTTGCATGATAACTCTTCATTCCTCATGGAAGCACCCCATTATTAATGCCTTCATTCCAACCTTCAAGGTGAAGCATAATTAAAAATATTACAACAATACCTGTCAATTAGTACAACGAACAACATGCAATATAAATATAAAATATTCCAAACAATTTCATGTATTATACATATATTATTTTATCCATACCTTGATGATATCTATTATATCACAAATGCCATAGATGAGGTGTCATTCTCTATGGTTTTAATACATTATCTTATTGTCCATTGAAAATGTGTTTTTCAGTACTTTGATACCTATGGTTCTTAGAGATGAAGTTCCTATACTCATCCAACACCTCCTTTCCTAAACTTATTGAACGATGAGATTTCACCTTAGGACCACAAACTGGACATGAAAATTTACCCTTTGTTTGAAGACCTACAAGAGATGGATTAACTTTTATATCAATTATTTGAAGTATGTTTAATGAAGGGATTATTTAAAAAACATGCATGATATGAACTTCATAAAATTAAAGTAGATTATTAAAGTGTAGCGTAACTTTATAACATGCCACATAAATGTATTATCCCTAGGGAATCATTAATTGTCCATACAAGCATTGCATGGAATTGAAATTCCCTTTGCGCATATATTGGTCTAGAGATATCATACATAGTGATGCCCTTCCATAACTCTAGTAACTCATCGATAATAGGCTCAATATATACATTCATATCTTTGACTTAGTACTTACCTAACTGATTGAACACACAATACATAATTACTACATATATGAGTAAATAAAAAAAATATCAAACACAATTATAATACATAATTGAACATACATGAGTAAAGAAAAAAAATATAAGACGAAATTATGAAACAAACAAGAGAAATGAGATGTTACAGTGTTCAAAACAATTAAGCTAAACAGTTACCTAGAACAATCATTTCCAACATTATGTGCTCCCTCTTTATTGACATCCATGGAGGAATGTTATTGTTGATAACAAAAACAAGCCACACCGAGTAAGTAAATATGAGCTCTCCAAATGGATTGACACAGTCCACTGCCAATGAAAGCCTAAGATTACGAGGTTCAAATTAAAAATGTGGCTATATTTCCTCTATCTTCTTAAATGAATATCCATCTGTAGACATTTGAAGAACACCATATTTACTTATTTTCTTCGCATGGTAATCCATAAACTGTGCTATGCTTTTACACCTAAACAATCATCGCAAATGTGGAATTATGGGAATATAACGAAGAACCTTGTGATGCACTTTTTTTGTTACTTTATCGGTTTGATATCTACTAATTTGACATTTTGTGCATTCTTATTTCAATGGATGCTCCCCATAATATATATGATCATCAGGACATGCATGAATAACTTTATACTCCATTAAGATATCTTTCATAATGCCATGTAAATATCAGTATGTGTGAGGTAAAACATTTGACGGTGGTAACAAAAATCCACCTAACAATCTACAACATAAAAAATCAGTATTGGCTAATGTGAAGAATAGTAATCGTCCATATTGCATCCAAATTTTATAGGTGATCAACTCACAAAAAAATAGAGGAAAAAAGAAAACCCTTATCATGTTGTACTAATTGTGACAAAATATATTACAATATACCTTAGGAGCTATGTCACACAAGTGTTTTACAAACCATTCATAACCTTTAAGTTCACCAACAGCGATATAGTAGCGAGAAGACTTGTTTCTGAGCCTTCATAAAGAGGTTGTCTTGCGTTATCAAGTACATGTATATAAAAAACACCATAAAATAGGTCATCATCATTAAATGTTTCCTGGATCAATATATTTGTCCCATCATCTTCAACTGTGTTATTAGCATCATCATCTTCTTCCACAAGATCATTAACTTGATCTTCAATATTCACTCCATGTTCCTGAATAGGTGCTTGTACATCCATGTCTTCCTCCATATCGCATTCCCTAGGACATCGTTTCTTTATAATTACAATCAAACAAGTAATATTAGTGTATATAACAAATATTAAAATGATACATGTTTACAAATATAATATAGGAAAACAAAGTCAACGAATACAAACAAAAAGACAACTTAGGTGAGAGCGAGAAACAAGGACAACAAAACAATGATGAAGCTTGTGCAATTTATCAAGATGTTTATGAATATGTTGAAAAAATATAGAAAAAATGTTACTTTTCTTGACATGTAGAAAGAGATACACTTTGCGAGATTATATATATTCACAACCATAAAAAACAACCTATTCTTATTTCATTGCAGTCATCAATGTGTCGTATTCTTCCCTAACCCTAAACCCCTAACCCATACTCCATAAAACCCCATTAACCTATAAATCCATAACCCCTAACCCCTTAGAACATATCTCTGTAATCCTTAACACCTTAACCCCATTCCCCCTAATCCCTTCAACCCCTTACCCCCTAACCCCCTAAACTATTAACCCCTAAAATGGCCTAACTTCTTAATCCCTAACCCTAAACCCCTTAATATTGGCTTGTTTTGCAGGAAAGAGTGTGCTTTTCATTGATGGCAAAAAAAAAAGGTGGAGTAGAAGGAAGCGTAAGATTAGGAAGAGGAGAGAACAACAAGTAGAGAACACAACTCAAAAATGAAAGAGCGGTACAGAAGAGATTGGAGATTAAAGATCAGAAGAGATGGTGCGATAAAACTTAGATCAAATCAAGACCGTTGGATTTGCAAGCCATATCAATGGCAGGGATGAATTGCGGGGAGAGAAAGTTGAATTAAAATAATCGCCAATTACAATCCCACAATCTTTCTAGATCGTTAGATCCCATATATTCAAAGATCTACGACTACGGTTGATCCAACAAATAATGAGTTTAAGTCAGATTAAATCATGTTCGTTGGATGCGCAATCACCAAATCTACGGCAGGGATGAATTGCGGAGATTGAAAGGAGAATTAAACATTGCACTTGTTCCCATCCCAAAATTAGTCAGGACCGTTCGATCTTATAGCTTCAATGATCAATGATTGTGGTTAACTCACCAATAGTGCACATCTACCCACTACGAAGTTGGGTGACGAGTTAAAACACTTGCAAATTATGGTTGCGCAATCATTCTTGATAGTGGATCTATTTTAAGAAACTTCACAACTATTGGATCACTTTCAAGTGGAAGGACAGGATAAGCGAGAAAAATGTTTGAGAATTTGATTATGCAAATTCCCGCCAACCGTCGAATCACTTTCAAGTGGAAGGACAGGATAAACTAGCAGAGCTGCAATGCTGACAGATCAAGCCATCGATCTAAGATCCTAATCGACGAACAACATTTAGTTTGGGCTTAAAGTCGTGAGGAGGTTACACTACAAAATGTTTGAGATATGAAATACCCAAAGCCCAAAAATCCCAAATGAATAAGGACTATTAGATTTGGAGGAAAAACGAGGACCATTAGTTCAGGGTTGTTGGTCAGCAGACCACATCAGAAAAAGGGCATAGTGACAGACCTCATTAGAAGACCACATCAACAGACCATGTTGGAAAACCACGTCAGAAAATACGCATGGCATAATCAGGCAATGACAAGTTTCAAGAGGAAATTGGCTTGTGCCATGTCAATAAGTGATCTAAGCAAGTTACGTCACTCTGGGACAATTTCTTCGGGAGTTTCACCACTAAGAAATGTCAAAAGTCCCGAAGTCTCAAAGGACAAATGTCCAAAGGCACTCTCAGCCATCGATCTAAGATACTATCCTGACCAATTACATCAAGGACATGTGGCACAGTCAGAGAACGACAAGTGTCAAGTTGAAATCAATATTTCACATATGTGCAAATCACGAATCAGAGTGACACATGGCAGCTGCTCGGCTCGTGACACGTCATCAAGTGAAGCAAGAGTTACGTCACTCTGAGAGTTTTTCTTCAAGATTTTTACCACCAGCACTCGCCCAAAGACCCGAAGTCCCGAATGTTGAAGACTTGAAGTGGACACGAGACACCCGATCTGAAGATCACTTCGGGAGCAGTCTCATCCGTCAATCTATTACAGTGGAAGGATAGTGTAAGTGAAAATGTTAACAGACAACAAGCGGTCTCCACAATCTTATGATTGACTCAATAGGTGATCACTCCAGAGGAAAGAATGGGTTGAGATTTGAAATATCTGAAGTTCAGAGACCCAAAGGAGATCTTGACTGTCGAACTGATGTCGGGTGTACTATCAACTGTTGATCAAAATATAGTGGAAGGATAGAATAAGCATAATAGACAAAGTCATGGAGTAAAAGGTGGCCATACATCTCATTTCTTGATTAAGTATTGGCTGTTGGATTAAGAAATGAAGGACGACTATAAGGATTAACACTAAAAATTGATATGGTTCTGAGATGTAATGTGAACCATCCGATCTGTTCGGGAATTCTGATTCGAAAGTTTCGAAAGGTTTAAAACCAAAAATTTCTGAAGGGGAAAGTGTCGAAGTTATGACAATCAGCCATTTCAGGAGAATGAATCGTGGTATGTTCACCTCCAATGATCACGTGAAGGAAGGGGCTTAGAATCCAAAGAAGCCATAATTGACTAGCTGTAACTGACAGAGAAGACAAATAGTTTTGATTGCTAGAGAATCTAAGGAATATCAACATAACACTCACTAATGATGAACACATGGTGTGAACCATCAGAGAGGATGAAGAGATTCCATGATGATCAAGTAGAGGAATCGATGTGACAAAGATATGCATAATAGAAAAGTGAGGTGATTATGCTGGTTAGCTATGCAGTTGTGAGGAAGAGACACAATGAACAACCTGTAGGGAAGAACAATGATGCAGTGAAGAGCATTGAGAGGCATAGCGCATAGAAGAGAGATGGAGCACAGATAATAAAATGTAGAAGACAGAAACCGTAGGAGAGGTGTGCAGAGAGACATTGATGTAGGCAGAGCAGAGAAGTGTAGCAGAACAATGATGAGACTGGTAATCCATAGATAAAAGTTGTATCACTGTGATAAATTCAATAAAAGAAAATATTTATATTTCAGGGTGGTAGGGAGGTTCTAGGGAGGACTGGTGTCCTTAGAGTTTCAAGTGGGTTCTTGAACATAGGGATTTGTAGCTTCCATCTGGTTGCAGCCAGAAAAACCAGGGTGGTAAGGTGGTTCAAGGGAGAACTATTGTTCTCTATTATACAGGTTGGTGCCTATGTGAGTGGAAGTTGGTGCTTCCATCCAGTTGGTGCTGGAACACTCAGGGAGTTGGTGCTTCCTTCTAGTGGGTGCTAGAGAAACCAGAGAGTTGGTGTTCTCAGCAAGTTGTTGCTTTTAAAATAGAGGTTGTAGCCTCAAGAAGAGTTGGTGCTCATAATAATGATAATGTACAAAAAATAAAGATTACTTATCATATCAAGAAGAAGAGGTTTTTCCCTTTATGGGTTTCCTCAAGAAATATATGTCTCTGTATATTTCATGTGTGTGATTTATGTTGAATATTCTATTGCTTACTTCCCTTATTTATTGTGATCATCATTGAGTGTTATGTAAAGAGATTAAAATGGGCATAATTTTTTAAGCACAATAACAATTGATTCACCCCCCCTCTCAGTTTTCCAAAAATTGGTATCATAGCTGGTTCCTTTTATCTAAGGGTAGATCCTAGAGCTTAAACATGACTATCCATGAAGTAACTTCAACCAATAAGCCCCCTCTATTCAATGGAACAAACTTCACCTTATGGAAAGTTAGGATGAGAACCTACATAATGTCCCTAGGTGCAGATGTCTGGGATGTGGTAGAGACTGGTTATGTAAAACCAGTTGTACTAGCTTATAAGGATGACAAGCTAGAATTCAACTTCAAAACTAAGGCTATGAATGCTATTTTGAGTGGGCTTATAGAAATAGAATTTTTAAAATTTATGCGCTTAGAATCTGCCAAAGAAATGTGGGACAAACTCATCAGTAGTTATGAAGGCAATGAGAAGGTAAAGGATGCCAAGCTTCAAACCTATAGATTACAGTTTGAACAACTAAATATGAAATATGACGAAACTTTTGGGAAGCACTTTCTGAGAGTTGAATAACAAGTAAATGCAATGATGGGACTTGGTGAAATAATTGAGGATGTCTCTTTAGTTCAGAAAATTTTGAGATCTCTGCCAGATAGGTTCAACCCAAAGGTCTCTGCTATAGAAGAAATTAATGATCTAAAAGCTTTGTCTATTGACCAAATCCTAGGAACTCTGACTGTCTATGAAATGAGGATAGGTAAAGATAAACCCACCTCTAGAGAAGCATCATTTATAGCATATAAGAATGAGGATTTTGAGCCTAATGAAATTGAAGCAAAATTTGTGAGAAGACTAAAGAAAGGATCAGGCAAGTACCAAGGAAAATTTCCCTTCAAATGTTTTAATTGTGGAAATATAGGTCACTTTGCATCTAAGTTTCCACACAAGAAACAAGATCATAATTATGAAGGTGAAAAGAAGTACAAACCCAAGAGATTTGGTAAAAAGAAAATTCTATGTGTAAACCATGATGACTCTTCAGAAGACACAGATAGTGACTCTTCCTGCGAAGATAAGATTAATGACTTTATGCTTATGGCCAAAGAGGATTATGATAATGAAGGAACAATAAGTGATGTTGACGATGAAGATGATGTGATTGAATTGGAAGGAGAACTGATCAGTGCTCTAGCAGAAATTGCTAGACTCAGATCTAAGAAGAAAAAGCAAAAACAATTGTTGATATAGTTTGAGAAAGACAATAAAGGACCTGATGAAGACTTTTCCCTGCTAAAAGTGGAATTAGAAGAGGCAAATAAAATAGAGGACATTTTTAAAAAGAAACTATCAGAAAAGAAGGCAAGATGTGAAGCCTTGGAAGAAGAGGTAGTAAAAACCAGAAAAGAGATGGACAAGTTTAAAACATTGTATCTCCAAAATATTCCAAGCATTAAATCCAAAACAGATCTTAACGACATTCTGAGCAAACATAGATCTCCTTTGTTGAAGATTGGTTTAGGTTATGTAAATGGTTCAAGCAGAAAAAAACCAGAAAGCAAAGAGCCAATAAAGATGATCAAGTTCCAAGTCAGCAGACAATCAGACCATGAGAGTACTCTGTCACCAAAAGATAATAAAGACAAGATAATCCCTAATAAAAAAACAAAGAGATCAAAAGATGGAGCAACAAATGCCAAGAAAAAGGCCATCCTTCAGGTACCAAATTTCTTCCATGGCTATTGTTTTTATTGTTCTAATTTTGGTCATAAGATTGTAAATTGTCAAATTACATTTAGAGACATGCAACTGAGGAAGTCAAGAAATAAACAATCTTTACAACACAAAACTAAGAAACCAATGAATAGATAACGTAGCACCAATCACTTTGACCTACTGAACAATGAGCTCAAATGTTATAACTGTCATAACTTCGGCCACAAAGCTGCAAACTACCATATGAAGAAGTACAAGGCAGATCCAAGGATAAATCCTTTAGCTAGAAATGTCAGCACATGGAAAAAGAAACATAGTGAAAAATGTGGTCTAGTACTTTCAGCTCAAAAACAAAAATACCCCTGGTATATAGACATTGGATGTTCCAAGCACATGAATGGAGACAAGGATAAGTTTTTGTCTATAAGTAAAATCAAAATAGGAAATGTAACCTTTGGAAATGATGAACCAGGTAAAATCAAGGGTAAAGAGATGGTGAATTTGAGTAATGGTAAAGGAAAAGCCCATGATGTTCTACTTGTAGATGGGCTGAAAAATAATTATATCAGTGTAAGTCAAATGTGTGATAGAGGATGTGAAGTGGTGTTCACTTCCAAGGATTGTAAGATAAAATTTTAAATTCAGGTCAAGTGGTGGCTAAATGCACAAGGACAAAAAATAATGTATATGTGCCGAAAGAAGATAAATAAGAGTGTCATATAAGAAAACATGATGAAATATGGTTATGGCATAGGAGACTTGGACATCTAAACTTTGACCACTTAATCAAGCTCAAAACTCTTGAGGCAGTAAAAGATCTTCCAAGAATATCAAAGCCACAAGAATCTGTTTGTAAACCCTACCAAGTACGAAAGCTAACCAGGACATAGTTTAAATCCAAAATCTCTTCTTCAATAGAGAAACCACTCCAATTAGTTCATATGGATTTATGTGGACCTTCAAGACATGAATGCACAAGGAAGGAAAACTACTTTATGCTGATCGTTGATGTTTACTCCATACTTATTTGGGTTGCTTTTCTCAAAGAAAAAGCTGAAGCATTTGAAAATTTAAAATATTTAAGAATTTAAATGAGAATCAAATAGGGAAGAGGTTAAAGGCAGTAAGATCAGACAGAGGAGGAGAATTTATGTCAAGTGATTTCAAGGAATTCTGTGAAAAACATGGGATCAAGAGAGAATACACAATCCTAGGAACTCCACAACAAAATGGAGTAGTTGAGAGGAAAAACAGAACAGTTCAATAAATGGCCAGGTCAATGATGAATGAGAAGAACATTGGTCAAACTTACTGGGTAGAATCAATACACACAATAGTCCATATTCTTAACAAAGCCCACCTCAAACCACATAGTGACAAGACACCTTAAAAACTGTGGTATGGAATACCTGCTTCAATCAAACACTTCAAATTCTTTGGGAGTAGTTTCTACATAAAGAATAATAATGAAAATCTTGGCAAGTATGATGATAGGGTTGATGAAGGCATCTTCTTAGGATATTCTATAGTAAAGGATATAAATGCTTTAATAAAAGATTGCATAAATTAGTTGATTTCATCGATTTAAAGGTTGATGAAGGAGTTCCAATAAGAGAGGTGAGCAATATTGACTCTACTACAGAGGACACAGCTGAAACTAAAGATGAACAGGTCCAAGAATTAGATGGAGAGGAGACACCCAGAAAAGAAGAGTCATGACAACAATCAACATCAAATCCTTCCTCCAGAATTACTCAAAAGAATCATCCTGAAAATTAGATAAGTGGTGAGAAAGACAAAGGTGTACAAACCAGGAGAAGGATAACCACAGACACTAAGCAATCACATATGGCACTCATATCCATGTTGGAACCCAAGAACTTCAATGAAGCCAGTGAAGATGTAAATTAGTTAAAATCAATGAATGAGGAACTAGACCAGATTGAAAAGAATGACACTTGGGAACTTGTTCCTTGGCCAACAAATGAAAATGTAATAGGATCCAAATGGGTCTACAAAAATAAGGTGAATGAGAAAGGAAATATTGTAATAAATAAGGTTATATTGGTCTGCAAAGTATATGCTCAAATAGAAGGACTAGACTTTGATGAAACATTTGCGCCTGTAGCAAGATTAGAAGCTATTAGAATGTTTCTTTCCTATGTTTGTCATAAACAGTTTAAAGTATATCAAATGGATGTCAAGTCATCTTTTCTAAATGGAGATTTAAAAGAAGAAGTCTATATGGAACAACTAGAGGGTTTCCAACTGTCAGATAACCCTAACTTTGTCTGTAAGCTGAAGAAAACCTTATATGGGTTGAAACAATATCCTCATGTCTAGTATCATAGACTGGATAAGTATCTTCAAGACAAAGGGTTCAAGAGAGGAACAATATACAACAATCTATATATCAAAACAGAGGGCAATGATTTTCTCATCATGCTGGTCTATGTAGATGACATCATCTTCAGAAGAATTAATACTTTGTCGGTACAATGGTTTTCCTTTGACATGCAGTATGAATTTGAAATGTCTATGATAGGGGAACTGTCATTTTTTCTTGGTCTGCAAATTATTCAGAGATATGAAGGATTATTTATTTCTCAAGAGAAATATCTAAGAGAAATGTTGAAAAGGTTTCAAATGGAAGATTCTACACCTATGAGCACACCTATGGTCACTGGATGAAAGTTAAGCAAGGATGATGACTCACCTAATGTTGATCAGAGTTACTATAGGTCTATGATAGGTAGCCTATTATATATCACAACATCTCGTCTAGACATAATGCATGTTGTTGGAATGGTAGGAAGGTATCAGGATGCACCTAAACAGAGTCATTTTTTAGTTGTCAAAAGAATATTCAGATACTTGAAAGGAACAATGAGCTATGGCCTATGGTATCCTAGGAATCAAAATTTTCAACTGTCAGTCTATTCAGATGCTGATTGGGCTAACTGCGTGGATGAAAGGAAAAGAATGAGTGGACATTCATTCTTCTTAGGAGATTCTCTTGTATCTTGGTTGAGAAAGAAGAAAGGTTCCATTTCCTTATCAACTACAGAAGTTGAATACATTACAACTACCACTTGTTGTACCCAAGTATTGTCGATGATTAAGACACTTGAAAATTTGGAGGTAAAATATACTGCACCGATCCCAATTCATTGTGATAATACCAATGCAATACGTGTGTCAAAGAACCCTATATTTCACTCCAAGACCAAGAATATACCCATCAAGTATCACTTCTTGAGCGAACATGTGACCAACACTATTGTTTCTTTGCATTATACTCCATCCAAAGATCAAATTTTTGATATCTTCACTAAACCACTTGCAAAAGCTCAATTTGAGTATCTACGCCAGAAGTTGGGCATGACCCCATTATCAAACTAAGAGAGTCCATCTTGTGAGGGGGAGTATGTGTTGGTTGAATATCTAATACCTCCGAAATGTACTGCAACATCTAAGGGGGAGCATGTTTTCTTTGACATTGATATCAAAGGGGGAGAAAAGGAGTAGTCTAGATGCTACAGTTGGAAGTCCAAGCAGTCTAGTGCAGCCTTTGAGGGTTTCCATCAATTCCAAAGGGGGAGATTGTTGGCATGTTTTGCAAGAAAGAGTTTGCTTGTCATTGATGGAAAGAACATAAGGTGGAGCAGAAGGAAGCGTATGCTTAGGAGGAGGAATGAACAACAAGCAAAGAACACATCTCAGAAAGGAAAGCGCAGTACAAAAGAGACTGGAGATTAAATCTTAAAAGAGATGGCACGATAAAAATCATATCAAATCAAGACCGTCGGATCTGCAAGCCAGATCAATGACAAGGATGAATTGTGGGGAGTGAAAGATGAATTAAACTACTCACCAGTTACAATCCCGCAATCTTTCTAGATCATCAAATATCATAGCTTCAAATATCTATGACTGCGGTTGATCCAACAAACAATGAGTTCAAGTCAGATTAAATCATGTCTATCGGATGCACAATCGCCAAATCTACGACAGGAATGAATTGCGGAGATTTAAGGGAAAATTAATCATTGCTCTTGTTCCCATCCCGCAATTAGTCAATACCATCCAATCTTATAGCTTCGAATATCAACGATTATGGTTAACTCACCAATAGATCACATCTTCCCATTGCGGAGTTGGGTGATGAGTTAAAACCCTTGCATATTGTGGTTGCGCAATCAATCTCGATCGTGGATTTGTTTTAAGAAACTTCACAACTGTTGGATCACTTTCAAGTGGAAGGAGAGGATAAGCGAGAAAAACGTTTGAGAATTCGATTATGCGTATTCCCACTAGCTGTCGGATCACTTTCAAGTGGAAGGATAGGATAAGCTAGCAAGGTCGCAACGCTGATAGATCAAGCTGTTGATCTAAGATCCTAATCGATGAACAACATTTACTTCGGGTTTAAATTCGCAAGAAGGTTATGCTTTGAAATGTTTGAGATATGAAAGACCCGAAGATTAGAAATCTGAAATGAATAAGGATCATCGGATTTGGAGGACAAACAAGGATCATTGGTTTAGGGCTCTTGGGCAGCAAACCACGTCAGCAAAAGGGCATAGTGACAGACCTCGTCAGAAGACCATGTCGGTAGACCATGTCAGCAGACCATGTCAACAAATATGCATGGAATAATTGAGTGATGACAAGTGTCAAGAGGAAATTGTCTCGTGCCATGTCAACAAGTGACGTAAGCAAGTTATGTCACTCTGGGAGAATTGCTTCAAGAGTTTCATCACCAAGAAATGTCAAAAGTCCCGAAGTCCCAAAGGAAAAAGGTCTAAAGGCACTCTCAGTCATCGATCTAAGATACTATCCTGACTGATTAGATCGAGGACACATGGCACAGTTAGAGAATGACAAGTGTCAAGTTGAAATCAACATTTTAGGTACATACAAATCACGAATCAAAGTGACACATGGCAGATGCTCGACTCGTGACACATCATCAAGTGATGCAAGAGTTACATCACTCCGGGAGTTTTGCTTCAAGATTTTTACCACCAGCACTTGCCCAAAGACCCAAAGTCTCGATTGCCAAAGACCCGAAGTGGACACGAGACATACGATCTGAAGATCACTTCGGGAGCAGTCTCATTCGTCAACCTACTATAGTGGAAGGATAGTGTAAGTGAAAACGTTAACCGATAGCAAGTGGTCTCCACTGTCTTATGACTGACTCAACAGGTGATCACTCTGGAGGAAAGAACGGGTTGAGATTTGAAATCTCCGAAGTCCGGAGACCTGAAGGAGATCTCGACCATCGATCTGATGTCGGGTGCACTATCAACTGTTGATCAAAATATAGTGGAAGGATAGCGTAAGCATAATAGACAAAGTCGTGGAGTAAAAGGTGGCCATACATATCATTGCTTGATTAAGTCCTGGCCGTTGGATTAAGCAATGAAGGATGACTATAAGGATTAACGCTAACCATTGATCTAGTTCCAAGATGTAATGTGAACCGTCCGATATGTTTGGGAATTCTGATATAGAAGTTTCAAAAGGTTTGAAACCCAAAAGTTTCAAAGGGCAAAGTGTCAAAGTTACGATAGTTGTCCATTTCAGGAGAATGAATCATGGTCGTTGAATTGATAAGTGCTCAAGCGATCATTAAGCTCAGGCGTATGGTCACCACCAGTGATCACATGAAAGAAGTGGCTTAGAAGACAAATAAGCCATAATTGAATGGCTGTAAATGACAGAGAAGATGAAGAGTTTCGACTGCTAGAGAAGCTAAGGAATCTCATCATAGCGCTCACTGATGATGAACGCATGGTGTGAACCACCAGAGAGGATGAAGATTTTCCATGATGATCAGGCAGAGGAATCGACATGACAAAGAGATGCATAACAGAGAAGTGAGGTGATTCTGCTAGCTAGCTATGCAGTTGTGAGGAAGAGACGCAGTGAATAACATGCAGAGGCATAATGCATAGAAGAGAGATGGCGCACAAAGCATAAAATGTAGAAGAACAGAAAGTGCATGAGAGGCGTGCAGAGAGACACCGATGAAGATAGAGAAGAGCAATGTAGCAGAACAATGATGAGACTGGTAAGCCATAGATAAATGTTGTATCATTGTGATAAATTGAAGAAAAACAAAGATTTATATTTCAGGGTGGTAGGGAGGTGCTAGGGAGGACTGGTGTCCTCAGAGTTTCAAGTGGGTGCTTGAACATAGGGATTTTTAGCTTCCATCTGGTTGCAGTTAGAAAAACCAAGGTGGTAGGGTGGTGCAAGGGAGAACTATTGTTCTCTGTTATACAGGTTGGTGCCCATGTGACTAGAAGTTGGTGCTTCCATCCAGTTGGTGGTGGAACACTCAAGGATTTGGTTCTTCCTTCTTGTGGGTGCTAGAGAAACCAGAGATTTGGTGCTCTCAACAAGTTTCTTCTTGTAAAACAGAGGTTGTAGCCTCAAGAAGAGTTGGATCTCATAAGAATGATAATGTACAAAAAATAAAGATTACTTATCATATCAAGAAGAAGAGGTTTTTCCCTTTATGGGTTTCCTCAGGAAATATCTGTCTCTGTATATTTCATGTGTGTGATTGATGTTGAATATTCTATTTCTTACTTCCCTTCTTTATTGTGATCGTCATTGAGTGTTCTGTAAAAAGATTAAAATGGGAATAATTGTTTAAGCACAGTAACAATTGATTCACATCCCCTCTCAGTTTTCCAACACTTAAACCCCAAACTCCTAATTCCTACTAAGCCCTAAACCCCCTAAACCTACCTTAAACCATAATCTACTAACCCCTAACCCCTAAACCATTGATCCCTAATATGGCCTAATTATTAACCCTTAAATTGGTAAAATCTTATCGCCTAACCTCTTACACCCATGTACCCCTAAACCTTAAATCCCTTAACCACTAAACCCTACCCTAAATCCGACGAACATGTGGTCATTAGATATAAGGGGTTGAGATCAGATATTGTATATTTCTTTTATCCCTAACCCTTAACCCAACCCTAACCTCTAAACCATTAACTGCTAACCCCTTAGACCATATCCCCATAATCCTTAACACCTTAACCTTGGCCCTAACCTGACCTAACCCCTTAATCCCTAACCATAAACCCCTAACCGCTACTCCCTAAAACTTGATTAACATTTAAATCCCCTAGGCCCCAAACCACCTCTAAACCTACCTTAAACCCTAACCTATAAACCCCTAACCCATAAACCATTGAGCTTTAATCTGGCCTTATTAACCTTTAAACTGTTAAAATCTTATCCCTTAACCCCTTATTCCATGTACCCCTAAACATTAAACCCACTAACCACTAAACCCAAGATTATTATTCTTCTACATTCACAAAAACAATATGCAATGTAAAGACATATAATGAATAACTTACCAAGGGATGATATTCATGCCTGCCTTCAAGGTGTCCATAATCTCTGCAATGTTTTCTAGTTGTTTTTATTAAAACTCTCTTACTATTATAGCCCCTTCATTTGTTACAAGGGAAATAATATTTTCCATCACCCAAATCCTCCAATGCAGATCTCACATTTTGTTGTACTCCTCCTGGAGGAATGTTATGTGAAATTTGTCCTTACTAAACTTTCAGTGATGATTGTCTTCAAAAATCAACCTCTATAGTTTAAATATTTGTAATGAAATTAACAAAATAAAAAAATTATGTATTTTGACCAAACAATATCCCCTATAACCTCTACAAACCCTCAATAGTGTAGCAACAACATCAAACATCTCTAATATTTCAAACTTCTTTATATTTTTTTACCAGAGAGACATTGTCTAATAATAAAACAATTGACTTCATCAATCATCGGATATCTGACACAACATTTATTGACATATTCAAATGTCATATGTTTTCCGAATTGATCATTTACTTGGTCAAACTAAACACCCATCAGATATCCAAGTCCATGCTTGTCAGATATACGATGAATATCGCACATTTAAAAAAAATATTAAAATTGCAAAAGTAATTTGATAGTACTACATAGTGTTGGATTATAGTGTCATATATTTATCCCTTGTGTACTATTGTCTCCATGTTGTTATTATCATTCTCACTCTCTCTCCCACCTCTTTCTCTCTACCCTCCCCTATTGGTTTTCCTCTCCCACCCTGTCACACTCTCAAACAATCCATCTCTACCCGCTTCTCTCATTACAACTTTCATCTAACCCACTCTCTCTCTCTCTCTCTCCTTGTATCTTCCTCCCTCTCTCTTCCCCACTCTCCCCAACTTTCTCTCTTTTCATATATCTAACCCCCCTTCCTCTCACTCTCTCACTCTCTATCCTCCCTCTCTGTCTCCATATCCATCACTCTCTTTTTCTTCCCCTCTCACACTCTCTTCATTCCTCTCTTTGTAGCCCCCCTCCCTAGATTGCAAGAAAATAAATGGCATTGACCTAGACATGTCAAGACCTAAACCTAAACCTAGACATAGTAGGACCTAGACATGGAAAGAACTCAGTCATGACCTATACCTATACAATGGCCATAACATAGACCTAGACCATGACCTCGACCATGACATAAAGATAGAGATAGATTTAGATGATGACTTGGAGCTTGACTTAGACCATGACCTAGACCACAACATAGAGCTAGAGCTTGACGTAGACCATGACATAGACCCCCTGGCTCCATATAAGCCTATTCATAACTTATAGTCAACCCTTAAACCCATGTACACTCGAGCCTTGAGTGCACTATGCATATACCTTTTGTACAACCCTTGCACCCACATCACCCACATCTTAGTGCTCTAACCATTACTCTATCCTTGAAAACAATTTCAATCCTAACCCCTTAGACCTTAGTTGTCCCCATACCCCTATATATATTTATTCATAAAGATGTTTGGCCTATAATAAATTCTCTATCTGTTGCATTAAGAGAACACACACACTTTTGTGACTTGATTGAGCTATAGTTGTTGGTCATTTATGATCAAGAGGAACACACGCGCATTCCTGCTGGTCATTTTTTGGTACCAAGCACACACTCTATCACCTCATCTATTTCAAGGCCTACAAACAATCTGTGACATCTTCAGAAAAAAATAGCAGGCACAAACAATTTTTTCTTATTTTAGTGTTCTTGTTTGATTCATTGAGAGTTTTGTGCCATTGCTAGACCATTGTAAAATAATTTGGAAGACAAATTTTCCAAGTTCAATTGGAATGGTTGTTTGTATCTTCTTGTGTCTTCTTGGAATTGGAATACAAATTTGTCCAAGTGTAACTGGAATTGTTGTTTGTATCTTCTTGTGTCTTCTTGGAATTGGAAGACAAATTTGTCCAAGTCCAATTGGAATTGTTGTTTGTATATTCTTGTGTCTACTTGGAATTGTAAGACAAGTTTTTCCAAGTGCAATTGGAATTCTTGTTTGTATAATATTGTGTCTTCTTGGAATTGGAAGACACATTTTTCCAAGTGCAATTGGAATTGGAATTATTATATGTGTCTTCTTTTGTAATACAATAACAAATTTCTCTACTTCGTTGTTCCTTATTACATAATACAAAGAAAAATGTGTGGTGGGTGTTTGGAAGCCAATTTTTTTATTTAAACATGGGAAACCAACGGATTCAAGAAAGAAAGTCCTCGAGAAAAAAAAATGATCGAAAAGGTAGAAGAATAAAGAAAAAAAACAAAGTTATGTATGTCAAAGCATAGGCTTTCAGAAGAGGGAAATCCAATTTCTAGCGGAATAGATGCCATTATTGTTTCTCCTCCATCACTAGAAGCAAAGTGTAAGAGTTCATTAGAGAGAAATCCATTCATTATATCATCAATACAACTTGTTGTGGATGACCAGATGATGTAGGATTTACTTGGAGCTTATTATACAATGGATGAAATTAGAGAAGCAACCGATGTACAACATTGTGGTGAAGAAGTTCATGTGGTGCAATCTCTTGTTGGACAGTCAAATGTTACAGAAACTAGTCAATCCCATGTCCACTCTCCTCCCACTGTTGATACACCAGTGATTGAAGGGGAAAGAAATGCAACATTGTTAAATCCATTGCAGAGAGGTCAAGAGTGCCAGAAAAGGGGTCATCGTGCATATCTAGATTGAAAATTGTGTGAAGAAGAACTTCTAAACAAATTTAGGTTGATCAAATTGGTCTAGCATCACTTGAAGGTAAGTTACCTAACCATACTATTCGTTATCACTCTTATAAAATCATTAAAGAATATTTTGAACCAAAATCCGATGTTGTTGAATGCCAATTATTTTTAGCTTGTTAAAATCTAGAAGTTTGACTATAGTTAGGAGAATTTTGGGCATTAAAACAGTGAAAAGTGTAGAAACAAGTCATCATATTATTAGAAACCTTCTAGATTTTTTTCAGAGAATTGATAAGAAATATAATTCTAAAGAACACAATGCAACCCGACATGTCTTGTCATAATCAATTGTTAGTAAGATCATGAGAAAACATCGTTTGATACAAAAAACCTCTCACTTCTTGAAATGCAATGTCAAAACCATTAGAAAGTATTTTCACAGAAGAGATAGCCTCGACATAGGTGGCCCAACATATTTGTGGGCCTTTACTAGTAGGGTACCTCATTCTGACATGAAGTTAATTGGAGTGGTTAAGGGACTAGTTCAAGATTTCTTGCATGAGAACACTAGGACTTCTTCCAACCAAAAAGATGTACTATAATTGAGAAGGGAATATAGGGATCATGAAACCCATTTAAAAAAAATTATTGACATTACAGAGACATAATTGTATGACATATTCAGAACAATACATAGTACACTTAGCTTGGGCCAAATATCTTTCCATAAATACAAGCCTTGGTTCGTTCGAATAAACACAATTCGTAACAAATGTTGTTGTAGACATCACATTGAGTATGGTTATTATTATGACACACACACACAAATATATATCTATATATCTATATCTATATCTATCTATCTATCTATCTATCTATCTATCTATCTATCTATCTATCTATATATATATATATATATATATATATATATATATATATATATCATGCTTTTCATAACACCCTTTTGCAGGAATGATCAATTATATTTCAACCATCATCATATAGAGACTCTATTCACATCATATTGTGTACAAGGCCAGAGGATTTTACATTTTATCAAAAAACATTCTTAGATGGGACATGCCCTAGGTTCAGTGGAATGACATTACTGAGAAAGTGCATCCATGTAAGAGATGAGTATGAGTTGGGGAGAAGGTGGTTTCCTTATAGATCTTTAAATATGTGACATATGATATTGATGGAGGACAAGAAATAAAAAAGATACAATTGGTTACTTCCCAAGTACGAGTTTGTAACTTCATGAAGGACTTCGTCGAAAATACACGACATTATGTTTAGTATATCCATGTGGCTCAATGGCAGGACGAGAATTTTAGAATATGAAAAGATTCATTTCCTGTTGGTACTGTCTAATCAGTGGTTGATTTTTCAAAGAACTACACCCTTCAATCACAAAATGAGATTCAAAGCCAATATTATCACTCAGATCAGGTCATCATAATGGTCCATATCACATACAGGCATGGACCAGATAGTAATGAACAAAACATATTTATATTGAAAGAGTATCACTTCTACATAAGTGATGATCGATGTAATGACTTAGCCTATGTACAACATTGTTTTCAATTATTCTACAATCACCTTAAGGAGAATAAAATACATATGGATCAACATTGGATTTGGTCATATGGTTGGAAGGGATAATTGAAAAATGCTCGTGTATTTCAATGGTTTTGTATGTTGAACAAAAAACTAAAGGTACCACACATTTGGAACTATTTTGAGATAGGGAACGGAAAAGGGGAGCATGATGCAATAGGTGCATGCAAAAAAATTGTGTTATGCAGGAAATAAATGAAGTTCACAACTACTTCCCTCATTCGAGATGCAAAATCCATTGTTTAATGGTGTTCTTTAGTAATGGGAGATGGAACATGAACCCATGAAAAGAAATCACATAGGAAAGGACACGTACATAGATATTTTTGAGAGGTGGTCGATGTAGACCGATCACATTGGTATGAATGAAAAACAATCCAGGGCACTCATGGATTCCATTCAGTTGCAACATCAGACAATGCAATAGTTGAAATATGGACGAGAAAACTCTCTTGCTTCTATGGTCCATGTAGTAGTAGTAAATGGGATGATTGTGAATCGACAGACTGGGTTGATAGATAACTATGGAATTATCCAAGTTGGAGGAGCACCAATCAAGCATTTCAACAGATTATGATCATGTCTTAGATCTTGTACTACCAGGTTCATTGATTCCTTCTATCAAATTTTGAATAACTAGCATTAATGTTTTATTCTTTGGTCATTTAGTGGACTCACATTTTGGCACTCCATTTTTTGCAGATCACATATACGTGGTGGTTTTGCAAAGAGATAATGAATGGGGCACTGATTATTGGCCAACATGATGCTTAGAGGGAAAGAAAACCCTCATGAAATTAGTAACAAACTACGAAGGCATTAAATTTTTGATTGGGTCAATGGTTATTAAAGGACAATATCTGACACAGGATGAAAGAACACAAAATAAAGGTGGTTATGTGTTTCAATATTATAAACCAGTTCAAGTTGTATACCACTTTAAAAACTTGGTTATTGGTACAAAACTCCAACTACAAACAATGCCAAGAAATAAATCATCAAAGGTACGATACTACAATACTTCTTGCCTTACTCTGAGCATGAGAAGTTAATGCATATCGTCAGTATTAGAAGTGATCTCGATGGTCTACTTGAATTTCCATAGCTATGTAAAAGGAATAAGTTTGGATTCATTTTGACTGTTGTTAAAATATTTGGAATGTTGTTAAAATACACCTTTCCTTAAAATAATTTGGTATGTAAAATATTTTGACAGTTGTTAAACTATACCTTGTCATGCCATGCCTTTCCTTACCTTTCCTTGCCTTTCCATGCCTTTCCTCTCCATTCCTTCACATGCCATGCCTTTCCTTTCTTGGCCTTTCCTTCACTTTCATTCACTTTCCATGACATTTCATTCCATGACATGCCTTGCATTTCCATTTCTTTCCATGCCTTGCCTTCCCTTGCCTTGCTTTGCCTTCACTTTCCTTCACTTTCCATGCCATACCTTTCATTTTCATGCCTTTCCTTTCCTTTCCTTGCCATGACTTCACTTTCCTTTCCTTTCTTTTCCATGCCATGTCTTCCCATGCCTTTCCTTTCCTTTCCTTTCCATGTCTTGTATTTCCTTTTCATGCCTTGCATTGTCATGCCTTGCCTTGCCTTGCCACGCCTTTCCTTGACATGCCTTCACTTGCATTGCCATGACTTGCATTACCATTCATTTCATTTCCTTACCATTCCATGCCATGCATTTCCTTGTCATGCCTTGCCTTGCCTTGCCGTGCATTTCCTTGACATGCCTTCACTTGCCTTGCATTGCCTTTCCATGCCTTTCCTTACCATGCCATTCCATGCCTTGCCTTTCCATGCCTTCACTTTCCTTGCCTTTCCTTTCCATGCCTTGACTTCCCATTCCTTGTCTTTCCTTTCCTTCCCATGCCTTTCCTTGACTTTCCTTACCATTCCATTCCATGCCTTGTGTTTCCTTTCCTTTCCTTTCCTTTCATGCATTCATTGCCATACATTTCCATTCCTTTCCTTGCCATTTATTTCCTTTCCATGCCTTGCCTTGCCTTTCCCTACCTTCCCATGCCTTACCTTGACATGCCTTCCCATTCCTTTCCTTTCCATGTCTTCACATGTCATGCATTGCCTTGCATTTCCTTGCCTTCACTTGCCTTCACTTTCCTTCACTTGCATGACATGCCTTTCCATTCCTTTCCTTGCCTTCCTATGCCTTGCTTTGCCTTGCCTTACCATGCCATGCCATGCCTTTCCTTGCCTTGTATTTCCTTGCCATGCCATGTCTTCCCATTCCTTGCCTTTCCTTTCTTTAACATGTCATGACATGCCTTGCCTTTCCATGCCTTTCCTTTCCTTGACATGCCTTTCCTTGCCATGTGTTGCCTTGCCATGCCTTCACTTTCCTTTCCTTGCCTTACCATGCCTTGACTTGCCTTACCATGACATTCCATGCCTTTACTTTCCATGCCTTCACTTTACTTTATTTTCCTTGCCATTCCTTACCTTCCCATGCCTCCCTTTCCTTTCCTTTCCTTTCCCTTCCTTACCCTGACATGACATGCCTTGCCTTGCCTTGTCTTTCCTTGCCTTGCATCACCTTTCCTTACCATGAATTTCCTTCCCGTGCCTTTCCTTTCCTTTCCTTTCCTTCCCATGCCTTTCCTTTCCATGCCTTGCCATTCCTTCCCATGCCATGCCTTTCCTTCCCATTCCTTCACTTTCCTTCACTTGCATGCCATGCCTTCCCATGCCTTTCCTTTCCTTTCCTTACCATGCCATGCCATAACTTTCCTTTCCTTTCCTTTCCTTGCCTTGACATACCTTCCCATGCCTTTCCTTTCCTTTCCTTACCATGTCATACCATGCCTTGCCTTGCCTTGCCTTTCCTTGCATTACCTTTCCTTTCCATGCCTTCCCATGCCTTGCCTTGCCTTGCCATGCCATGCCTTTCCTTTCCTTTCCATGCCTTGCCTTGCCATGACTTGTCTTTCCATACTATATCTTTAAGCTCCCATAAGATGTTTTGGACAAGGCCCATGCGAATACACTACCCACAAATGGCTGACACAGTGTTCTTGAAAATCGACCTCCTCTTTAGAAATTTCACTATGCCTCATTGAGAAAAACTGTAGTTCCAAAGATACTCCAACAAATGGTTTTCTGGGGGACATAATGACAATGGAGGGGCCCCACTAGCTAAAACTCAGTTCTTAAGATCCAATTCAACTGATGGATCATCTATCTGAGTCCCAGTTTGTGTTTTATCATGAGTTGAAACTTGCCTCCTCAATCCATTCAAGGACATGTGGCCAATTTTGCCCTGGAGCATAAAATCTAAAATGAGCAGCATAACAAAGTTCCATAATCTCCCACAAGTCTATTTTTCCAAGGCCCACACAACTACACTACCCACTAATGCCCGACACAATGTTCTTGAAAATCGACCTCCTCTTCAGAAATTGCACTATACCTCATTGAGAAAAACCCTAGTGTTAGAGATACTCGAACAAATGGTTTTCTGGTGGATGGAATGACAACGAAGGGGCCCCACCAAATGAAACCCAATGCTCTGGATCCAATTTAACTAACGGTTTTTCCATATGAGTCCCTATTTGAGTTTTATCGTGAGTTGCAACTTTCCTCCTCAAGCCATTTAGGGACATGTGGCCAATTTGGCCCAGGGGAATAAAATCAAAACCGAGTGGCATAAAAAAGTTCCATAGGCTCCCACAAGTCTGTTTGGAAAAGGCCCATGTGACTACACTACCCATAAATTCCCTACACGATGTCCTTGAAAATCGACCTCCTCTTTAGAAATTGCACTATGCCTCATTGAGAAAAAACCTAGTGCAAGAGATACCCCAACAATTGATTTTTCGGTGGGAAGAATGATAGTGGAGGGGCCCAACTAGATGATACCCAGTTCTCCATATCCAATTCAACTGACGGTTCATCCATCTGAGTCTTGGTTTGAGTTTTATCATGAGTTACAACTCGCCTCCTCAGGCCATTTAGGGACATGTGGCCAATTCGGTTCAGGGGCGTAAAATCCAAACCGAGTGGCATAATGAAGTTGCGTAAACTCCCAAAAGCCTACTTGGCTAAGGCCCACATGACTACACTACCCACAAATTCCGATACATTTTTCTTGAAAATTGACCTCCTCTTCAAAAATTGCATTATGCCTCATTGAGAAAAAACCTAGTTTCAGAGATACTCGAACAAATGGTTTTTCAGTGGATGGAATAATAGTGGAGGGGCCCCGCTATGTGAAACTCAGTGCTCTGTATCCAATGCAAAAAACATTTCATCCATCTGAGTCTTAGTTTGAGTTTTATCGCGAGTTGCAGCTCGCCTCCTCAAGTCATTTAGGGACATGTGTCCAATTTGGTCTGGGGGCATAAAATCCAAATCGAGCGACATAATGGAGTTTCATAAGCTCTCACAAGTTTGTTTGGCCAAGGCCCATGCGAATACACTACCCAAAAATGCATGACATAGTGTTCTTGAAAATAGACCTCCTCTTCAAAAATTGCACTATGCCTCATTGAGCAAAACCCTATTGCCGAAGATACTCCTTCTCTTTTCTTTCCTTGCCATGACATCACTTTCCTTGCCTTTCCATGCCTTCACTTGACTTACCATGCCATGCCATTCCTTTCCATGCCTTGAAAATCGACAAATTTTAGAATTACATGCTTAATGAATCCTTTGATTGTCATTTTTACAAATTAAACGTGTTCATTTAGTACAAGCATTATTTACATATTAAACTTGTTCATTTTCCAATTAAAATTGTTCATTTAGTCAAGGAATGGCATGGCATGGAAAGGCATGGCATGGCATGGTATGGAAAGGCATGGCATGGTATGGAAATGAATGGAATGGCATGGAAAAACATGGCATGGCAAGGAAGGGCATGGCATGGAAAGGCATTTCATGGAAAGGAAAGGAAATGCAAGGCAGGATATCGCAAGGCAGGCAAAGGCAATGCATGGAATGACAAGGAAAGCCAAGATAAGGCAATACAAGGACAAATATAACAACCCTTAAAACAAGTAATCATTAAATGAAAGGGGGCCAAAAATGAAAGCTTAAACTAGGGTTTAGATAAAAAATGCATGCTGAAATGAAAGATGACACATGACAACCCTACAATATTCAAGACATGACAACCCTAAAGGGCTGAAAATTATGAAAAAAATGTAATAAAAGGTGTCATATCTTACCATGCCAAGGATACCATATCATACCATTCCATACCATACCATACCATGGCATGTAAAGGCAAGGCATAACATACCATACTTCACCATACCATGCCAAGGATACCATACCATANTGAAAATTATGACAAAAATGTAATAAAAGGTGTCATATCATACCATGCCAAGGATACCATATCATACCATTCCATACCATACCATACCATGGCATGTAAAGGTAAGGCATAACATACCATACTTCATCATACCATGCCAAGGATACCATACCATACCATACCATACCAAGGCAAGGCAAGGCATACCATACCATGGCTTGGAAAGGAAAGGTAAGGCAAGGCATACCATACCATACCATACCATGGCAGGGCAAGGCAAGGCATACCATACCATACCATACCATACCATAGAAAGGAAAGGCAAGGCATACCATACCATGTCAAGGCATACCATACCATACTATCCCATACCATACCATACCATACCATGGAAAGGTAACACACGACATGGCATGGCAAGGCATACCATACCATACTACACCATACCATGGTAAGGAAAGGTAAGGCATGTCATATCAAGGCATACCATACCATACCATGGCTTGGCAAGGAAAGGCAAGGCATACCATACCATACCATACCATGGCTTGGCAAGGCAAGGAAAGTCAAGTCATACCATACCATACCATACCATCCCATGGAAAGGGAAGGCAAGGCACGACATGGAATACTGTACCATACCATACCATACCATGGCAAGGTAAGGCAAGGAATATTATACCATACCATACCATACCATGGAAAGGCATACCATACCACACGATACCATACCAAGGAAAGGAATACCATACCATACCATACCATACCATGGCTTGGAAAGGGAAGGAAAGGAAAGACAAAGCATATGATACCATACCATACAATGGAAAGGCAAGGCAAGGCAAGGCATGGAAAGGTATATGATACCATGCCATACCAAGGCAAGGCATACCATACCATAACATACCATGGCTTGGAAATATGTTGGTGAAATTATATGCATAATATATAACCAACATAAATTTATCAACTAAGATTTGTAATCAACAGAGTTATTGCACTACATGTGTCGGTAATAGTCAACTTAACTCTAACTAATAAGTATACTGGAAATTAAACTATTTCTAGATCTTAAACATTGTTTTTACATATTAACTTTCAAGAAATCCCTATCTAATTCTTCACACTCCTCCAGAATCAATCAATGCCACTCAAAAGGAAATTTAATGCAGTCTTGCAATTATGAAAATCTACTTCATTTCTACACATGAAACAAACATGTTATCACGATTTTCCATTTGTTGGATCCTATAAAATGAAAGATGGGTTCTTGAGTTGTTCCTGTACTAACACACTTTGCAAAATCAAATCTGAGAGGTTGATTCTCTTCCTAGGACACAATTCAGTAATGTAAATGATCACACACAAAAATCTCTACAATTATTTTAACAGTACAAATTACTGAGAATACAACTAAATGAAATGCCTATAATTTTGGTGCACCCAAACCCATCAAACTCACAACATAATGAAATTCACACTTTGTTCATTCTTGACATCTATACTATATTCAATTCAGAAAATAAATCGACTTATCCAGGATAATACTAGATACCAAATGAACAACTTGCATGTACATGATAACCACAAATTAGTACCAGATCACAATAAACAAATGTAGAAATCAAACCTACACCATAATTTACAACAAGCTCACCAAGTTGGACTGGTGGGCCCTTTTTTATTCCAACATGGAAGCTTAAAGGAACTTACAGGATAATAAAATTTAAAGAGCACACAGGATCAACAAATTCCACTTTCTTATTAATCTTCAAAAAATAAGTTTACAAATAAACCAATATTTCAGCATAATAGTATATCATTACATTTGTCTCCATCTCATTACTCCTTCCTACATATTTATACAAGGAAATTCAATGGAAATAGATCAGAACAAATCCCCCAACTCAAAATTTGTTCAAACTGTTTACGCACAAAATCTGGGTTTTTCATCAGATATTACAAATTCAAGTTAAATATCTGTCCATTTCTCTCTATCCATTGTGACTTTTGAGAAATGATTTATGGGTTTTGTAGCTGGATGAATTTTCTAAAAATGTATTTCGTGGTTTGTATGATAGGCTTTCATCCACACGAAAATCAAGGCGCAATATGGAAGTTTAAAAATATTTGTTGATTTTGGTTGAATCATTCCCCTTGAGATGGAGGTCCACACATGAGAGATGAGTGAATTATAACAATGGAGTCCACATGTCAACGCCATTCTAGAGAAAACCCATGTTCCCAAATTTCAATATTCACCTGAATCTATTCGAAAATCAAGTCGAAAATTAGGTACCATATGCATGTACGATGCTAGTACCGGATGGTTGTTGACACAGGTACCGAATGACCTAGAACGTTATGGTATCAGATGGTTTCTAGAAAATTCTAGTATCGGATGATCTGAATTGCGAGTATCATATGACATGGAGTGTGAGTATCAGATAACTTGTCTTGCGAGTACCGAATGACCTCTCTTGCTACGAGTTCCACAACAATGTTGTTAGATGGAATCAGACATATAGATAAGTGTCCTAACTATCAATAAACCATGCAAATCATAGGCTTACTCATTAATTATCTCATGTACACCAAGGAACAATCAAATGGGTATATCATTGAGCAAAACAAATGCATTAGTCATAGTTTTAAGGAAACATGATCAATATAGTTTGCAAAAGTAAGGTGTTTGTGGATGTAAAAAAGGAGAACCAAAATTTCCCCCATGCCTTATCCATTTCATGCCCTCGTGCAACAATGGTCTTCAATATTTCAACATTGGTGCCATATCTGATTCAACTAACCATCTATTGCTTGGGCTAATATGTCAAGCCTAAAGTTCCACCCTTCCTCCTTTCCTTAATTCAGAGACAACCAATAATTTTATTAAGCTGTGATGATAGAGACTTGTTTCTATTTTCTTGGAAGAAGACCTAACCCCTCTAGCCATTTTACTTAATATCATCCATAAAAAGTATGGAAAATTCATCTTTCGACCACCTTCAAAATGAAATAGTAACCTTAAATCATAAAGGAAACTAATAGCATACCTATCCTCACAGGTTAGAAATCTCTACAAGCTGACAAGCATGGTGAAATACTCTGGTTTAATCCATTGGCAAGGAATACCTTTAGTCCAATATGGATTTGAATGATCGGGCACTAAGAAATGATAACTAAGTTTTTGATCAATCACCATGCTCTTAAAGTAATTTTCACCCTCCAATGAAAATCCAAATGCCTATGCTATAGAAGCTTTAGTCACTTGTAGTGTCAGACTCCCTAATTGAACAATTTCACCATTATAACTTTGCGCAAAGGCCTGGGACATTTCATCATGGTGGCCTCAAAACTATTATAGAAATGGTACCAACCTATCCCTTTCAAATATTTCTCGGCATGTCGCATACTCCGCAGTCTCTCAAAACACCATAAACATAGTTTCATGGCAATCAACCCTCATGCTTATCTTGGAAGAAATGCTCAATTTAACAAAGTGAACTAGGGTTTCTTTGAGAGGAGGGTTTGGTACCATAACAGAGTAACAGGGCTAGCAGAGTAACGAAACTAAGCAGAGTAATGGAACTGATTAACGCAATGAACTCGAGCAGGAAATATGGGATAATGACAAAGGTTCGTTACGATATAACGGTTATAATGACACTCATTTGAATGGTGATGCCATTTAGAGGAGTGTCATTTAATATAATGTTCAAATTATAGTTATGATGGCAATGAAGTAGTACGAACAACTTGTTTGAGTATGTCTAGTCATTAAGTGTAGATTAGATTCATTAGTGATTTGACGTTAAGTCTTATCCAATCTTTTGTGGATCATAATTAGGAGAAAGGGTGATATGTGACTCTAATATGATTATAAGATATTGGCTAAGAGATTTCATAAACGATTTTAACAAATAGGTCCCCTTCCAATATTACCTTTAAAATAAGAGTGACATAGTTATGGTTTGCATTCCATTAGAAGAAGGGAACACATAAAATAATACATCCTAAGATGATTAACTTGTCTCTTATCCAAGTTGATAGAAACAAAGCTCTTCTTGTTTAGGTAGGGTGAATTACCTACATTGAGGGTCTCACTTCCATGGAAACCTATCTATTTTAAGGATAGAACCCTAAAGTGGATACTTGAAGGTTCTTAAGAACATCATCTGAGAGGTATAAAGGTCATCTCCTAGCCTTGATTTTGATAATGATTACTTTAGAATGAGACCCAAGGGTTTTTATTTAGTTTTAGGTGTGCCAATTTAGTTTTTCAACTCCCTTTACTCGACATATCCCTGCTTCCAGCAAGCTTGTTCAGTACCCTGGCAGGTTTACCTTATTACCATTCAAACATGGCCCTACTTCCAGCAGGCTTGTTCATTACCCCGAAGGTTTACCTTAGTACCATACAAGCATGGCCCCACTGTCAGCAAGCTTGTTCAATACCCTGGTGGGTTTACTTGTACTTCGTGATACTTCCTTTTATTATACTACTCAAAAGATTTAGAATTGTGTATACTGTCCATTGACAACTTTAGAGTGTAAGGAATGTAGGTGTTACGTGAGTGTTTTAGAGTTATTAGACACATAATTAATTGCTTTCAATTAAACCAAGGGTGAAATCATCCACATTAGCCTTAAATATTAGTTATTCAATGTTTAAGGGAACATCTAGGATACTGACTAAGAGGTCCCTCTAGTTAATCATGTTATCTCCTCAAATGGTTTCAAAATTTTTGAGGAATTTCATTCTTTCACACTTAAATGTGGCATTTTCCTTAGTCTTTTGGCCAGTGTTTTATCTCCAAATTCTTCACTAAGCTCTCATTCATCATGTTGATATGGACTCTTGTGACTCTGTCCTTAACCTGTATAGCTAAAACAATACTTTTTATTAGTCTTCCTAAAAGTTCCTCACTTTATATTTTTATATTTTCAAATAAAAAGTAATTATCCCTTTTACCAAAAATGATGTGTGCTAAATTAAGTGACCCCAGTCTATCTTATCGACCAAATCACAACATACAACACGTGAATCAAGCCACAAAACCAAGTCATCAGGTCAAACTCAGTCATAAGTCAAGACATGAGTTATGGCATAGTTTGAGTTATGAATTAAGCTATACAGTTAAGGTGCCATCTGCCAAGATTGCTATTGCCACAAGATCATGCTTTTAGGAGCAGATTTCAACATTGAGTAGTTTGCAGAGATTGGGGTGTCTCACACTGAGCTAATAAGTTTGAACTCATAGGTTATAATCTTCCGATCCTAACTCTTCCAACAGGGAAGCTTAAAGGAACTCACAGGATAATAAAATTTAAAGAGCACATAGGATCAAGAAATTCCACTTTCTTATTAATCTTCAACAAATACGTTTACAAAAAAGATGTGTTCATTAACAAATATTTCAGCATAATAGTATATCATTACATTTTTCTCCTTCTCATTACTCCTTCCTACATATTTATACAAGGAAATTCAATGGAAACGGATCAGAACAAATCCCCCAACTCAGAATTCGTTCAAACTGTTTATGCACAAAATCTGGGTTTTTCATCAGATATTACAAATTCAAGTTAAATATACGTCCATTTCTCTCTATCCGTTGTGAATTTTGAGAAACGATTTATGGGTTTTGTAGCTGGATGAATTTTCTAAAAACCTATTTGGTGGTTTTGTATGATAGGCTTTCATCCACACGAAAATCAAGGCACAATATGGCAGTTTAGAAATATTTGTTGATTTTGGTTGAATCATTCCCCTTGAGATGGAGGTCGACACATGAGAGATGAGTGAATTATAACAATGGAGTCCACATGTCGATGTCATTCTAGAGAAAACCCATGTTCCCAAATTTCAATATTCACCCGCATCTATTCGAAAATCAAGTCAAAAATCAGGTACCAGATGCATGTATGATGCTAGTACCGGATGGTTGTTGACACAGGTACCGAATGACCTAGAACATTATGGTATCAGATGGTTTCTAGAAAACTCCGGTATCAGATGAGATGAATTGCGAGTATTAGATGACATGGAGTGTGAGTACTGGATAACTTGTCTTGCGAGTACCGAATGACCTCTCTTGCTACGATTTCCACAACAATGTTGTTAGATGGAATCAGACATATAGATAAGTGTCCTAACTATCAATAAACCATGCAAATCATAGGCTTAATCATTATTTACCTCATGTACACCAAGGAACAATCAAATGGGTATATTATTGAGAAAAACAAATGTATTAGTAATAGTTTTAAGGAAACATAATCAATATAGGTCGCAAAAGTAAGGTGTTTGTAGATGTAAAAAAGGAGAACCAAAATTTTCCCCATGCCTTATCCATTGCATGTCCTCGTGCAACATTGGTCTTCAAAATTTCAACATTGGTGCCATATCTGATTGAACTAACCATCTGTTGCTTGGGATAAGATGTCAAGCCTGAAGTTCCACCCTTCCTCGTTTCTTTAATTCAGAGACAACCAATAATTTTATTAAGCTATGATGATAGAGACTTGCTTCTATTTTCTTGGAAGAATACCTAACCTCTCTAGCCATTTTACTTAATATCATCCATAAAAAGTATGGAAAATTCATCTTTCGACCACCTTCAAAATGAAATATTAACCTTAAATCATAAAGGAAACTAATAGCATACCTATCTTCACAGGTTAGAAATCTCTACAAGCTGACAAGCATGGTGAAATACTCTGGTTTAATCCATTGGCAAGGAATCCCTTTAGTCCAATATGGATTTGAATGATCGGGCACTAAGAAATGCTAACTGAGTTTCTGATCAATCACCATGCTCTTAAAGTAATTTTCACCCTCCAATGAAAATCCAAATGCCTATGCTATAGACGCTTCAGTCACTTGCAGTGTCAGACTCCCCAATTGAACAATTTCACCATCATAACTTTGCGCAAAGGCCTGGGACATTTCATCACAGTGGCCTCAAAACTATTATAGAAATGGTACCAACCTATCCCTTTCAAATATTTCTCTGCATGTCGCATACTCCTCAGTCTTTCGAAACACCATAAACATAGTTTCATGGCGATCAACCCCCATGCCTATCTTGGAAGAAATGCTCAATTTAACAAAGTGAATTAGGGTTTCTTTGAGAGGAGGGTTTGGTACCATAACAAAGTAATAGGGCTGGTAGAGTAACGAAACTAAGCAGAGTAATGGAACTGATTAGCATAACGAACTTGAGCAGGAAATATGGGATAATGACAAAGGTTCATTACGATATAACAATTATAATGATGCTCATTTGAATGGTGATGCCATTTAGAGGAGCGTCATTTAATATAATGTTCAAATTATAGTTATGATGGCAATGAAGTAGTACTAACAACTTGTTTGAGTATGTCTAGCCATTAAGAGTAGATTAGATTTGTTAGTGATTTGACGTTAAGTCTTATCCAATCTATTGTGGATCATAATTAGGAGAAAGGGTCATATGTGACTCTAATGTGATTATAAGATATTGGCTAAGAGATTTCATAAACAATTTTAACTAATAAGTCCCCTTCCTATATTACCTTTAAAATAAGAGTGACATAGTTATGGTTTGCATTCCATTAGAAGAAGGGAACACATAAAATAATACATCCTAAGATGATTAACTTGTCTCTTATCCAAGTTGATAGAAATAAATCTCTTCTTGTTTAGGTAGGGTGAATTACCTACACTGAGGGTCTCACTTCCATGGAAACCTATCTATTTTAAGGATAGAACCCTATAGTGGATACTTGAAGGTTCTTAAGAACATCATCCGAGAGGTATAAAGGTCATCTCCTTGCCTTGATTTTGATAATGATTGCTTTAGAATGAGACCCAAGGGTTTTTATTTAGTTTTAGGTGTGCCAATTTGGTTTTTGAACTCCCTTTGCCCGAGATATCCCCGCTTCCAGCAAGCCTGTTCAGTACCCTGGCAGGTTTACCTAATTACCATACAAACATGGCCCTACTGCCAGCAGGATTATTCATTACCCCGATGGTTTAACTTAGTACCATACAAGCATGGCCCCACTGTCAGCAAGCTTGTTCAGTACCCCGATGGGTTTACTTGTACTTCGTGATACTTCCTTTTATTATACTACTCAAAATATTTAGAATTGTGTATACTGTCCATTGACAACTTTAGAGTGTAAGAAATGTAGGTGTTACGAGAGTGTTTTAGAGTTATTAGACATATAATTAATTGCTTTCAATTAAACCAAGGGTGAAATCATCCACATTAGCCTTAAAGATTAGTTATTCAATGTATAAGGAAACATCTACTGACTAAGAGGTCCCTCTAGTTAATCCTATTATCTCCTCAAATGGTTTCAAAATTTTTGAGGAATTTCATTCTTTCACGCTTAAATGTGTGGCATTTTCCTTAGTCTTTTGGCTAGTGTTTTATCAACAAATTCTTCACCAAGCTCTCATTCGTCATGTTGATCTGGACTCTTGTGACTCTGTCCTTAACCTGCATATAACTAAAACAATACTTTTTATTAGTCTTCATAAAAGTTCCTCACTTTATATTTTTATATTGTCAAATAAAAAGTAATTAGCCCTTTTACCAAAAATGATGTGTGCTAAATTAAGTGAGCCTAGTCTATCTTATCGACCAAATCACAACATACAAAACGTGAATCAAGCCACAAAGCCAAGTCATCAGGTCAAACTCAGTCATAAGTCAAGACATGAGTTATGGCATAGTTTGAGTTATGAATTAAGCTATATAGTTAAGGTGCCATCTGCCAAGATCGTTATTGCCACAAGATCATGCTTTTAGGAGCAGATTTCAACATCCAGTAGTTTGAAGAGATTGGGGTGTCTCACGCCGAGCTAATAAGTTTGAACTCGTAGGTGTTAATCTTCCGATTCTAACTCTATGTGCAGGTGTTCAATTGGTTACAGGTGTCACTTGTCAAATGTTGCAAGTGTATCATGTAGAGGTTTGACAAATACAGGCTCAAGTGCCCTATGATTGGGGATAACTCTCATTTTGGGACATTTGACAGGTCATAGAAATGCACATATATCAGACAAAGCAAAGATCTCCATCGCATTAGGCGCATGTCATAAAGAGAATGCATTCATCAAATGTCGTTTGGAATAGAATGTCAGGTGTCCGATTGAAGATTTGAAGTGTCAAGTGATTACAGATGTTGATTTGGGTATCATTTGCTAGTAGAATTGGAGGTATATCAAGCTGCGATTGCAGGGTATCTATGGCTATCTGGATATCGTGTCCTCTGCATATGCAGGAAATGTTAATTGCTGGCTCTAAAACAATGAAAGGTCATCCACTTATACATTTTTGAACCACTGAATCACTAACACATGTCAAGTTTTATTTGCGTTTTTCTTTGGAGCAAACCATTCAATGGATACATATGATGACAACTACTTTCGAAGGTGTTTGCAGAAGTTATAATGAGGAAATCTCGGCTTCTGGGTATCTGATCTCAAGTGCTTCGGCTCTGGGGTTCTGTGTGTTCTTCCAAACCAGTTAGACAACCACCTACATCAAGTTCTGATGGACATCAAGAAGCCCCAAAGGTTGATGAAGCAGAAAACTGTGTATAGAAGTGCTCACTTATGATATGGTCCAAATAAGTGCGTGATGCGTGTAGTTTGATATTCAAATCTCAGGTTTCTTATTGTATTATTGAAAGTACAGTGCAGTCTTCGAATTTCAGTAAAATCTCGAACATCTGCATCTCTATTATTGAAATTAATTATTCCACTAACTTTCAGATATAAGCAGAGAGTTGTGATATCTAGATATGTTCATCTACTTTTTGATGCATCAAAGTTTATAAACATCTGTACACAAACTCGTCCTCATTATGCCAAAGGGGTTCATCTAACTGTCTATAAGACAGGGCAAGAGAATGTTTTGCAGAAGTTGCGCGCATGGATGAAACGAGAGTGGGTTAAAGGGTTATTACCATAGAGAAGTGTTCATGAAGTGCAGAGTGCAAAATCCTTTAAATTTCATATCACTGCAGTGCTATCCGATGATGGATCACTATTGTTCCTTGAGCTTCAACTACACAATGTGTACAAAGCTATAGATCAGGGATCAATTCAGTCAGCAACTAGTGCATCAGCAGGAAAATGGATTTCCATCACAACAAGTTGAGAATACAGTCTTGATCAGCAGCTCACACAAGCTTTTGTGATTTTGTAACAGAAACACTATAAACAACGGATAGAATCACTATAACAGGAACCCTTCATCTTTGAAGTACCTCACATTTCAGGGTATGAATGCATTCAGTCATAAAACACTTTGACTGTGAATGGAGTCTACATGAAATAAATATCAATGAAGAAGGATTTATGCCTTGAGCAGTAAAATGCTGAGAGAAAATGCATTTTTGAAAAACAGAGCTTTCGGTGGCTTAGACAGACTTTCACAGTGGTCCTTAGCCACCGAAAGCAGATCTTTTGGCATTCTAAATTTTCATCCCAAGCCACCAAAAGAAAAGACATAGGCAGAATGTCAGTATTTTTGCTCAGACCAAATGTATTTGCTACTAAATTAAAGGTTTTAAATGAATTATAAAATTAAAAGGGATAGAGATCACTCTCTCTTTTAAGTTTTGAAGCCGATACAAAGGAGACAAGGGTTGAAAATCTTTTTCTATTTTTAGTTAAAGATATGCCCATGTGTCATAACAGAATTTGGAGTAGCCTTGTCATCATTCAGAAGACTTATGAAGTTGTCAAAGACTTCAGATTTAGATAATGATTTGATTCCTTTTAGATAGGATCTATTCCTATTGTTTTGTAAGTAGATTGATATTACTATTCTTAGTGTAATTTGATCCTCTTTTAGAGGATTTGAGTTTTTGATGTAAAGGCTATAAAGCCTATCAGTGTTATAGACTCAAGGGTTGGACTTTGAGTTCTAGACTCTACTGTTATTGTGATACAGACACTTTCTTTAATATATTTCATCCTGCAAGCTTCTTTCATTGTTATTGTCAGACTTCATTTTCATTTCTTTTCTATGCCTATAAGTTGAAATTATTTCTTGTCTCTGTTTAAATGTCCTATGGTAACTGTCATCTTACCTTTGATTATTAAACAAGAATCATAAGCATCCACTGCTAGTTTGTTGAACCATCATATATATGGTTTATGTATGTTCTGGTTAATTGATTGGTTTCTTATCCATATGATTTACAAACCTATCTGATAATAGCTCTTGAAGGACTTGTACTGTTTGAATATAACTAGACGGTCTTGAAGATACAATCCAGTGATATAGATATTCATTTTGATCCAACCCCACACCCATTATTGAGTAAATAATTACAAAAATAGTTAAGTTACCAAGCATCTCTGAGATACAACCTAGGAGAGTTTTCTGGAGTGATAACGAATTGGCGTCGTTTCCGGGGAGAGGAGATTGAAGCTCAACTTCCTTGGGAGATGACAAAGACCCAACTTTGATGATAGACAAAGACTGGTCACATTTTCGGTTGTAATAATCTATCTGGCGACTCCATGAAGGACAAAATGTTGGTGAATCCACTAGTATGAAATGAACAAGATCTTATCTAAGAGGTATTCTTTCTGTGATTTCTCCAAGATTGTTGGTTTCCCTAATCCAGTGCCTAGTAGAGATGAATGGGAACATAGTATTCCTAGATTTTGAGGAGAAGAGTGGGAAGTTCCAGCTGAACACTTGCTGGATCTTCATGACTTCATTCATTGGCTTGAAATTGTACATGAGGATGTTCAAATTAAATTGTTTGGGTATTCATTAGAGGGGATTTATCGTGATTGGTACTGGTATCTTCCTATTGCCTGTATCAGCGCTTTGGCAGATTTTCATGTTGCCTTTCATTTGTTTTGCAAAGGAATATTTTCAGCTGATCTTTTATATCCCGAGTGTTGTCATGAATTTAACTTGTTGAATAAATAATTAAATGATCCATAAGAGTATGATGCAATAGGGGACACCTCTTATTGTGACCAAGATATTAATGAGCTTCAGGATGATAACCATAGTATAGATGTTTTTGACATTCTATCAAATGCATCTACTGACTTAGGTTGTCATGAAGATGAGACTGCCCCCTTTGAAAACCCGAAATATAATCAATAGATTGACATTTTAGCAGATGGCAGTTTCAGATTTGCAGTAAATACTAAGGGAGGCCTTCAGCCTTCAGTTTTGCAGACGAAGGGATATTTCAACAGATATGAGGAGGAAGATAATGAGCTGAAAGGTCTAGATCAACAATTAACCATGCATCCTTCTCAGATAGAGATCAAGCAGTCTGTATTCAACATCGAGATCGATGAAGGAACATAGTAGCAATATTTCAGTTTTCAGTTGGAACTACAGCACAGAGAGGTATTTCTTTGTGATTTTGATGACCCCATTGCTAATTATTTGGATTCTATGAGCAACATAAATGTCAAATATTTATGTCAGATGAAGGATGGTTCTGTCATCTTTTCAAAGTGCATTTCTGCATGCTATGTATTTCTTTATTTTTTGGGTCAAGATTAAGGATATTATCAGTAAATCAATTTCTTAAATGGGTTCATTGGAAGTATGATTTCACTTGATTAAGAAGCGGTGTAATGGGCTAGTGTAGGAGTAGGCAGAGGAATAAGATCGCCATATGAGCAGGTAGATTGTTCTCAGTTTTTAATGAATAAGCAGAGCATGCTGCAGATTTTTAGGGGATCAGTTGCACAGGCCAGATGACTCCATAGCCCAATGGACAAGGCGAATGGAACTACTAGGTACTTGGAGCCTCGCAGGGAGGTCTCCATCCCAGTTGGAGCCAAATGTTATCTCCTCAAATGGTTTCAAAATTTTTGAGGAATTTCATTCTTTCACGCTTAAATGTGTCATTTTCCTTAGTCTTTTGGCCAGTGTTTTATCTCCAAATTCGTCACCAAGCTCTCATTCATCATGTTGATCTAGACCCTTCTAACTCTATCCTTAACCTGCATAACTAAAACAATACTTTTTATTAGTCTTCCTAGAATATCCTCACTTTATATTTTTATATTGTCAAATAAAAAGTAATTAGCCCTTTTACCAAAAATGATGTGTGCTAAATTAAGTGAGCCTAGTCTATCTTATCGACCAAATCACAACATACAACATGTGAATCAAGCCACAAAGCCAAGTCATCGGGTCAAAATCATTCATAAGTCAAGACATGAGTTATGCCATAGTTTGAGTTATGAATTAAGCTATACAGTTAAGGTTCCATCTGCCAAGATCGTTAGTGCCACAAGATCATGCTTTTAGGAGCAGATTTCGACATCCAGTTGTCTGCAGAGATTGGGGTGTTTCACGCTGAGCTAATAAGTTTGAACTCGTAGGTGTTAAGCTTCCGATCCTAACTCTATGTGCAAGTGTTCAATTGGTTACAGGTGTCACTTGTCAAATGTTGCAAGTGTATCATGTAGAGGTTTGACAAATACAGGCGCAAGTGCCCTATGATTGGGGATAACTCTCATTTTGGGACATTTGACAGGTCATAGAAATGCACATATATCAGAAATGCACATATATAAAACAAAGATCTCCATCGCATTAGGTGCATGTCATAAAGAGAATGTATTCATCAGATGTTGTTTGGAACAGAATGTCAGGTGTCCGATTGAAGAGTTGAAGTGTCAAGTGATTACAGATGTTGATTTGAGTATCATTTGCTCACAAAATTAGAGGTATATCAACCCAACATTGTAGGGTATCTATGGCTATCTGGATATCATGTCCTCTGCATATGCAGGAAATGTTAATTGTTGGCTCTAAAAATATGAAAGTTCATCCACTTATACTTTTTTGAACCACTGAATCACTGAACACATGTCAAGTGTTATTTGCGTTTTTCTTTGGAGAAAACCATTCAATGGATACATATGATGACAACCACTTTCGAAGGTGTTTGCAGAAGTTATAATGAAGAAATATCGGCTTCTGGGCATCCGATCTCAAGCGCTTCGGCTCTGGGGTTCTATGTGTTCTTCCAAACCAGTTAGACAACCACCTACATCAAGTTCTGACAGACATCAAGAAGCCGCAAAGGTTGATGAAGCTAAAAACTGTGTATAGAAGTGCTCACTTACGATCTGGTCCAAATAAGGGCATGATGTGTGTAGTTTTGATATTCAAATCTCAGGTTTCTTATTGTATTATTGAAAGTACAATGCAGTCTTTGAATTTCAGTAAAATCTCGAACATCTGCATCTCTATTATTGAAATTAATTATTCCACTAACTTTAAGATATAAGCAGAGAATTGTGATATCTAGATATGTTCATCTACTTTTTGATGCATCAAAGTTTATAAACATATGTGCACAAACTCGTCCTCATTATGCCAAAGGGGTTCATTTGACTGTCTATGAGATAGGGCAAGAGAATGTTTTGCATAAGTTGCACGCATTGATGAAAGGAGAGTGGGTTAAAGGGTTATTACCATAGAGCAGTGTTCATGAAGTGCAGAGTGCAAAATCCTTTAAATTTCATATCACTGCAGTGCTATCCGATGATGGCTCACTATTGTTCCTTGAGCTTCAACTACACATTGTGTATAGAGATATAGATCAGGGATCAATTCACTCGGCAACCAGTGCATCAACAGGCAAATGTATTTCCATCAGAGCAAGTTGAGAATACAGTCTTGATCAGCAGCTCACACAAGATTTTGTGATTTTGTAACAACAACACTATCAACAACGGATAGAATCACTATAACAGGAACCTTGCATCTTTGAAGTACCTCACATTCCAGGGTATGAATGCATTCATTCATAAAATACTTTGACTGTGAATGGAGTCTACAGGAAAGAAATATCAATGAGGAAGGATTTATGCCGTGAGTAGTAAAAGGCTGGGAGAAAATGCATTTTTGCAAAACAGAGCTTTCGGTGGCTTAGACAGACTTTCACAGTTGTCCTTAGCCACCGAAAGCAGATCTTTCGGTGGCTTAATCATTCTAAATTTTGATCCCAAGCCACTGAAAGCACATACACAGGCAGAATGTCAATAATTTTGCTCAGACTGAATGTATTTGCTGCTAAATCATCTCAACAAGGTTCTAAATGAATTATAAAATTAAAAGAGATAGAGATCACTCTCTCTTTTAAGTTTTGAAGTTGATACAAAGGAGATAAGGGTTGAAAAGTTTTTTTTATTTTTAGTTAAAGATATGCCCATGTGTCATAACAAAATATGGAGTAGCCTTGTCATCATTCAGAAGACTTATGCAGCTATCAAAGACTTTAGATTTAGATAATGATTTGATTCCTTTTATATAGGATCTACTCCTATTGTTTTGTAACTAGTTTGATATTACTATTCTTAGTATAATTTGATCCTCTTTTAGAGGATCTGAGTTTTTGATGTAAAGGCTATAAAGCCTATCAGTTTTATAGACTCAAGGGTTGGACTTTGGGTTCTAGACTCTGATGTTATTGTGATACAGACACTTTCTTTAATATATTTCAGCCTGCAAGCTTCTTTCATTTTTATTGTCAGACTTCCTTTTCATTTCTTTTCTATGCCTATGAGTTGAAATTATTTCTTGTCTCTGTTTAAATGTCCTATGGTAACTGTCATCTTACCTTTGATTGTTAAACAAGAATCATAAGCATCCACTGCTAGTTTGTTGACCCATCATATATATGGTTTATATATGTTATGATTAATTGATTGGTTTCTTATCCATCTAATTTACAAACCTATTTGATAATAGATCTTGAAGGACTTGTACTGTTTGAATATAACTAGACTGTCTTGAAGATACAATCTAGTGATATAGATATTCATTTTGATCTAACCCCACACCCATTATTGAGTAAATAATTACAAAAACAGTTAAGTTATCAGGCATCTCTGAGATACAACCTAGGAGAGTTTCCTGGAGTGATAAAAAATCCTATTAGGGTTCCCATGAAAGTTCATTGAGGTTTTGCAGGGGCAGTCCACCACATGAGGTTTTCATCAATACCTCCCAAGAGAAACTTATAAAGAGAAACTTGGATAAGAACTTATTAAATGAACTAGGTTAGTTTTAGACATAATAGTGTCACCACTTTTCAATGGATATTTAAATCATTAATCACTTTTTTCAGAATGATGAGGTAATAATACAAGTGCACCCATTATCATATAGAGATGAATGTGAAAATATATCCTTAAACGATAGCAAGGATGATTCATTTAGGGGCGAGTGTAACAATGTAGGAGGAAGGTGTACATGAGAGTAAAGAACAATTCAACACAAGACTTAAATGATTCTGGATAGAAATAATAGGAAATGATTATCCCATACCTCCAATTAACTAAAGTGGAAACAATGTCAAGTAAAAGACAATGTTCATATTACTTTGGCACCAGTACCTGATTATTAATCGGTACTAGAACAAGATAGTACCGAAAAAAATAGTACCAGAACAAGATTCTGTAGTACAGGAACATGACAGTACCAGAACATGATTCTGCAATACTGGAACAGGACATTATCAGAATAGAACATTATCGAAACATGATTCTACAGTACCGGAATAGGACAGTACCATAACAGAATTCTGCAGTACCGGATGCACTTGATAATGTACGTGGTCTTTATGATCTTAAAATAAGAACTTGTAGGCCTCACATTATGGCTAGAATAATCTGAGTTTCAAGTTATAAAAGATGTTGTCAATCACTACTCAACAATACTAGTACCAGATCAGACTGTACATTCTAAATTTATTGACATGTATTGGAATAACCTGTTATACAAATTATGTTGCAGTTACCTGATCAACTAATGCTGTCAAGAGAAGATGTTTGTGAATTTTGTTAATCTTGCTGAAGTATCACTCTTGAAAACTAAAAAAATCATGTTCGCACAAGAATTTTTAAATTGCAATGGAAATGATAAATAAATGGAACCAGGGTTGATAGTTGGGTGCCAAATTTTGTAGTGAAGGAATAATTCTTATCTAGAAAATATTATGTTGTTGAAAACAAAGAGTTCCTCTTTTGGACCCAAAACATACCACCGATCATGTTTACAATGATGCCTTCTCCAGTTTTGAAAATACCCTTCCAGTATTATGTACACATGTAGAGGATATTTATTGAAGAGATTACCTTCTCATAAGATTCCAAACTAAATTGTCATAACTTAAAAAAAAACAAAATCTACAAGAGGAACAAATATCTTAAATTGATTTCTTTGTAAACTATTGATATTCCCATTTATGAAAAATACAAAAGAGATGTTACATTGTACTTGTATGCAACATTTTTGTATTTATTTACTATCCTACTCTAATTTAGAAAGAGCGAGTCTTTCTTCAAGTATAGGAAAATTTCCAGTGAAGCAAAACAAATTTATAAGCAGACTCATATCCAAATATGGAAAAGAGACCTCAATGGTTGCCCATATATGAGAGGCCAATTTCTCTTATGGAGATGATGCCAAGAATATGGAAGAGTGTTGAGCTTGACGACAACTTGGAACCAAGATTCGATGTAATTTTTTCTCTCTTGGTTGTCTCTGGATGTTAGATCATGTAGTTCCTTGGAAAGTTGGTCATCACACCGCAGAATACACGAAGGATATGGAGACAAACATGCAAAATATTATTCAATTTCTGGCTCAAGTGGATGCTCCTCATATATGGTCCGTGACTATTGGATCTCCTCTAGATGTTGTTCACGAACTTCCATATCTGCTACTTAATGTGGCTCATAAGTCCCTTGCTCTTTTCTTCCTTCTTGAGATATAGATAAGTCTTTAACTGCAACCCAGACTCGGTCCACTTCATATGTAGATAGGCCTTCGATTGCAATGAGGATTTTCTCCACTCAAGATGTAGGTAGGTCTCCATTTTCTATCAAGGTTTGGGAAATTCCTTGAAGGACCATTTCTTTGTTTTCTCAACAAACTCTTAATCACCCTTCTTCTGTTGGATGGTAGATCCTATCTCACAACACAGATTAGTACTCAGGGGTTCTTACAACACCCCAAAAATGATTTATCATTAAAGATATGAATTTTAAAACTAAGAAATTAAAACTTTTTGCAAAAACACACCAAACTTTTAACTCCTCTCATTACTGGGATCCTGATGTCATCGGGTTATCTGTTCACACAAGTTATCTCATCATAAATAAAATAAAATTTGCATAAATAAAAACAAACTTGCGTTAAAAGAAAAACATCAACATGAAAGGAAGAGAAAAACCTAACTTTGGAGAAACCCCACTAAAGTGGATTTGTAGTCTCTTCCCTCACGTCTTACCCTTTTCTCTCCACCCTTAGGTCGTCCTTAAAACCAATCCAAACCCATTCAAACACTTCAAAAACTACCTGCTACCTATTACCATTTGCAACTCCCCGACAACGATGCCAAAATTTTGGTGCAATTATATGCATAATATATAACCAACATAAATTTATCAACCAGGATTTGTAATCAACAGAGTTGTTGCACTATATGTGTTAGTAATAGGCAACTTAACTCTAACTAATAAGTATAGTGGATATTAAACTATTTCCATATCTTAAACTTTTTTTTTACATATTAACTTTCAAGCAATCCCTATATGATTCTTCACACTCCTCCAGAATCAATCAATTCCACTCAAGAGGAAATTTAATGCAGTCTTGCAATTATGAAAAGCTACTTCATTTCTACACAGGAAATAAATATCTTATCAAGATTTTCCATTTGTTGGCTCCTGTAACACGAAATATGGATTCTCGAGCTATTCCTGTACTAACACACTTTGCAAAATCAAATCTGAGATGTTGATTCTCTTCCTAGGACACAATTCAGTAATGTAAATGATCACACACATAAATCTCTGCAATTATTTTAATAGTACAAATTATTGAGAATACAACTAAATGCAATGCCTAGAATTTTGGTGCACCCAAACCCATCACAGTCACAACAACATAATGAAATTCACACTCTGTTCATTCTTGACATCTATACTATATTCAAATCATACAAGAGATCGATTTAGCTAGGATAGTACTAGATACCAAATGAATAACTAGTAGGTACAAGATAACCACAAATCAATACCAGATCACAATAAACAAATGCAAAAATCAAACCTACACTATAATTTACAGTAATCTCACCAAGTTGGATCGGTGGACCCTTTCCAATGATAACATGGAAGCTTAAAAGAAATCATAGGATAATAAACTTTAAAGAGTGCATAGGATCAACAAATTCCATTTCATATTAATCTTCAACAAATAAGTTTACAGAAAAGATGTGTTCATAAACCAATATTTCATCATAACAGTATATCATTACATCTCTTTCCTTCTGAATAATCCTTCCTACATATTTATACAAGGAAATTCAATGGAAATGGATCAGAACAAATCCCCCAACTCAGAATTTGCTCAAATTGTTTACGCACAAAATATGGGTTTTTCACAAGATAGTACAAATTTGGGTTAAAGAGCCTTTGAAATTTCTTTATCTGTTGTGAATTTTGAGAAACGATGTCTGGGTTTTGTAGCTGTCTAGATTTTCTAAACACCCTTTTGGTGGTTTTGCAAGATCTGCTTCCATCCGTAGAAAACTCAAGGTGCAATATGGAAGTTTAGAAATATTTGTTGATTTTTGCTTAATCGTTCCCCCTGAGAAGGAGGTCCACACGTGTGATATGGGTGAATTTTGACACATGAGGCCACATTTCGACGTCATTTTAGAGAAAACCCATGTTCCCAAATTGCAATATTCACTCTCATCTATTCAAAAATCAATCTGAAAATATGGTACGAGATGCCTATAGGATGCTGGAACTGGATGGTTGTTGATGCAGATATCAAATGACCTGGAACGTTCTGGTACCGGACGATTTTTGGAACATTATGGTACCAGATGAGCTAAATTGTGAGTACTGGATGACATGGCGTGTGAGTACTGGATTACATGGAGTGTGAGTACCAGATAGCCTATCTTGCAAGTACCAGATGACCTGTCTTGCTACAATTTCTACAACAATGTTGTTAGATGGAATGAGGCATATAGATAATTGTCCTAACTATCAATAAACCATGCAAATCATAGCCTTAATCGTTAATTACGTCACGTACACCAAGGAACATTCAAATGGGTATATCATCTAGAAAAATGAATGGATTAATCATAATTTTAAGGCAACATAATCAATATAATTCGCAAAAGTAAAGTGTCTGTGGATGTCAAAAAGGAGACCCAAAAAAATGCAAGGAAAGGCAAGGCATACCATACCATTAGCATGGCAAGGCAATGCAAGTTATGGCACGGAAAGGCATACCATACCATACCATACAATACCATGTGAAGGCAAGGAAAGAAAAGGCATGGCAAGGCATACCATACCATGGCAAGTCAAGGCAAGGGATGGCATGGAAAGCCAAGGTATGACAAGTCATACAAGGAAAGTCATCCAAGGCAAGGCATCGCATGGCATGGAAAGGAAAGGAAAGGCAAGGCAAGGAAATGCAACACATGGCATGGCATGGAAATCCAAGGAAATGAAATGCAAGGAAAGGAAATTAAATTCAAGGCATGGCATGGTAGGGCATGGCATGACATGGCATGGAAAACCAAGTCAAGGCAATACAAGGAAAAATATAACAACTGTTAAAAAAAGTAGTCATTAAATGAAAGGGGGATACAAATGCAAGCTTAAACCAGGGTTTATATAACAATTGCATGCTGAAATGAAAGATGACACGTGACAACCATACAATATTCAAGACATGACAACGTTAAAGGGTTGAAAATTATGACATAAATGTAATAAAAGGTGTTAAGGTGTATTCCTAGGGTTTAATTGTGAGGCAAGGAATACCATACCATGCCATGGCAAGGAAAGGCAAGGCATACCATACCATACCATGGAAGGGCAAGGCAAGGCATACCATAACATACCATACCATGGAAAGGCAAGGTGATCCAGGATCTTTTCATCAAAGTGACCTACAAAGAATTGTATTAAATGAGAATAAATTAAAGTGCACCATAAAGAAGGAAAAGCTCAATAATGAAGATACATAAGAATCAAATCTAAACAAAAAACTTGATAATGGAATTCATCCCTGGTGGACTACGTCTTCGGGTCCTACTCTCATATCGGTAGGCCTTTTTATTAACTCAACAAAAGAGTTTGGAAAAATACATAAGTATACATCATTTTGGAATTAAGGTGCAGAATATTTTCTCAGATAAGAAAATAGGCACCACCATTGAATTCGTGGCGTCAAATTACAAAAAAATGACTGTCTCCATGCCTCAATCCGACTCTGGCACTCCCCATACCTTGAGAAATCTTGTCTCGATTTTCGTGCTTACTCCCTACAATTAATTCTCTATACCGCGTCTCGAAATTTGTGCTCGTTCGTACTGTTGATCGCCCTCCTTCCCTGTCTATGGGAAGAATCAAAATTTAATAAAAATGTGGGGCGCACTAACCAACGGATTATGTTGGCCCAACGGTAGTGGATCCTATTGATAAGGTGTTGGATAGGGGGAGGTCCC